>PVJS01056556.1:0-12306 GCA_004027185.1 Glis glis | reverse complement strand
GTATCGCTGGGTCATACGGTAGGTTTATTCCCATTCTTCTGAGGATCCTCCACACTGTTTTCCAAAGCGGTTGCACTAATTTGCAATTCCACCAACAGTGTAGTAGAGTTCCTACTTCTCCACATCCTCGCCAGCATTTGTTGTTGTTTGTGTTTTTAATGATTGCCATTCTAATTGGGGTTAGGTGAAATCTCACAATTGCCAAACTTTGGAACCAGCCAAGGTGTCCATCAACAGATGAATGGATCACAAAACTATGGGATATGTACACAATGGAATTTTACGCAGCCACAAAGAAGAACAAAATCACATAATTTTCAGGGAAATGGAGAGAACTAGAGAACATCATGCTAAGCGGTATTAGTAAGTCGCTAAGAGTAAAAAATCGGATGTTCCCCCTAATCTGTGGGAGCTAGATAGAATGGGACGTAGAAGGGACTTAGAAGGGAAGAAGAAGAAATCTTTAGATGGACATAGAAGGTGACCTAACTGAGGGAGTTGGGAGGGGAGTGGAGGGAAACACACTATAGCACATGATGTACATACACAAACCTATAAGACTCAATCACTATCTGGAGCATGAAAGGGAGGGAAGGGGGAGGGAATAGGGTGGGATTGAAGGGAGGGCTAAATGTGCAATGTGTGCATGTATGATGTTCATACCCTGACATATGTCAAAATGTATAATTACAATTTACAATGCACCAATAAATGAACATAAAAAGTTAAAAAAAATAAATAAAAATAAAAAAAGAAAAGAAAAACTATGTCTATATCTAGGCTTTACTTTTTAATTGTAGAAGAATACAATTTTAGCTTAATTAATGAATACCTATCAAAATAATGATTCATATAAGAAGTGAAGTTTAAAATAGATGTGATGAAATTGAACTAAAAAATATTTTTGAGCCAGGCATGTTGGCTCACACTTGTTATCCCAGTACTTGGGAGGCTGAGACAGGAGGATCGCAGTTTTGCGACCAGCCTCAGCTACTTAGTGAGGCCCTCTGCAACCTTGTGAGACCCGGTTTCAAAATAAAGTATAAAAAATAGGGCCGGGGGCGTAGCGCGGAGGTAGAACACCCCTGTGTTCCATCCCCGGCACTGCAAAAAAAAAAAAAAAAACAATAGGGCTGGGGGTGTAGCTCGGAGGTAGAATGCCCCTGGGTTCAATCTCTAATACCACAAAAAAAGAAATATTTTTGATACTTGCTCTAAAATATTTTAGAGATCTAAGCCATCCAGACTGCATTTGCTGAACATATTATTTTATGTTCCTCTTGAAATAATAACCTCAAGATATTTATTTGCAATTCTGACAACTTGCTCTAAGGAATAGTTCTCAAATCAAAGGTTATGATGAACATTGCATATAACATAAACATGCTGTAGAATGTACTAAGAAACTGTAGGGGAAAATCTAGAAATTTATAAGGCTATAAAACTGATTCAGCCAGTTTAAGATGTCATTTTTGTAGCAAAAATGAACAGTGCTTTCCACTGAATAGCCATTCAATAAACATTGTTGATATATCAGAGTGATGTTTTAAATAGTGTCATGACACTAAGGGCCATTTCAAAGAAATTTTCTTCTTTAAATTTATGTTAACATTCAGATCCATGTCAAGATTGAGACTCACTCACTGAATCTCCACAGCATATTGGGACTTTTCTAGGCATGATCACATTTGTTGATCTTCTTAAGTACCTTCTGGTAAACATATATTAAAATACCATAAGAACACATTATTATCCTATTTTTACAAATGATCATGTCTGAAGAGAATAGGTTTTGCCCACAAAGAGACAAGATTATTCCTTGAAGAGAGGCACAACCATATATCAGCATCACTCAGAAGATGTACTGATATACAAAATAATCAGGCCCAACCTAATTCTACTGCCCCCCTCATTATTGAGAACTCTGCAGATGAAGAAATAGTGGTTATAGTATTTGACTAATGCGGTCCTCATTATTTCAAGAATAGAGGCATCACACTGATTGTATCCCATGACTCCAATTATTGTACATATTCTCCCAACAAACACATAAACCAAATGTGCAGTACAGAATGGCTCTGTTGCAAACGCAAAAAAATATGTAAACAATACTGATGATTGCTGTCTTTCAAAGAATTGATGATTACTTAATATTGTTCTGTGTCTTAACCACATAGACATTTGAATAGCCATAGTTTTAGAAATAAGCCAGAAACCAAAAGGCCTACAGATAGTTTATGGTGCAGTTGGAAAACAATATTGGCCTTTTATTGTGTTCAATTTTTTAAATATGTTTACTTGTCTCTAAGTTAATAAACTGCTCAAGAAAGAGAACTGTAGCATATTTTAATATCAATAAAATTTAATTTGTGTATGTAAATGTATTTGCATACACACATAAATATACATGTACACACCAACATAGACACAGGGACATGGGCATAGATAGATGTTAGATAGATAGATGATAGATAGATAGACAGATGATGAAAGATAGATAGATAGATGATAGAGATATAATCAAGAGAATGTGGATATAAATAAAATACTCACATGAGCAACAAAGAAGTATTAAAAAATGAACCAGGGAAACTTTTATTTGTGGACAATTTTTTTATCTTTATCTATATCAAGACCCTTTGTGCACCTAGCACATCTTTGTTTTTTAATTCTGAAGTAAAAAATATAAGGGAAACTGAGTGTGGTGGCACACATCTGTAATCCCATTATTTGGGAGTCTGAGATAGGAGGAATGTAGTTTTGAGGCTAGCCTCAGCAAATTAGTGAGGTCTTTAGCACCTTAGTGAGACCTTGTTTCAAAATAAAAAATAAAATAGGACTTGGGGTGTAACTCAGAGGTAGACTGTCCCTGAGTATAATTTCCAGTATCACACAAAAGAAAATAAGCAAAAATGTAAGGAAATTAAGTCCAAATGTAGAATAATTGTGTCTACATAGAACCAGAAAAAGCAGGATTATGAGAAAAGTTATTTTAATAATCAGTCAGAAGAATGTGGATAAAAAAATAAAAAAGATTTCAAAGTCCGATGTGTGATAGCAATTTGCCAGAGACATTAAGAGTCAGGAGAGGAAATTGACTACAGTGGTTCATGTGCATACCAGCTCAGCCTGACATGTGGAGGAGAAATTTATGTCTTGCTAATGATGTGAATATAAGAGTTTATTAAAAATTTAAGGATGTTTAGAGTGTGTATTGTTTGTCTTATTTATATTTATATTTATATTTCTTTATATATTATTGCATAAAATGTATGGCATATTATTTTTAATTTTCATGTTCATATATTTCATTTTTGTCTACTTATTCATTTAACTGATACACAAAAAGAAAAATTATGCACATTTGTAGGATAACATGTGATACTTTGATAGGTGTAAATAGTATGTAATGTTTAAGTCAGGGTATCTGTCTCTTAAAACATTTATTGTTTATTTATATGAAAACAATCAGGATCCTTCTAGGTTTGGAAATATACAGTATATAATTTTTATCTAAGTAATCCTACTGGGCGATAGCACATCCAGAACTTATTAGATTTATCTAACTATATCTTAGCACCTACTAGTCAAACTTTTCCCATTTAACAATTTTTACTACTCTTGCCAGGTTCTGGTAACCAGCAGTCTACTCTAAATTTCTGTAAGATCAACTTTTTTACATTCCACATATGAGTGAGATCATGTGGTAATTGTTTTTCTGTGTTTGGTTTATTTCATTTCATATAATGATCTCCAGTTCTATTCATGATGTTTCAAATACCAGTATTTTTTATGACTGAATAGTTTTCTTTGGTGTGTATATATAACCTATATTCCTTCATTTTTATATTCCAAAAGGATTATTTATTCAAATCTCTCCCTTTTGAAAATTTGAGTGCCCATTGCTCTTTATTTATATAAATTTATTGTCAAATTCTAATTATACATCACAGTGAGATTCAAAGAGATGCATTCACACATGCACATATCACTTGGTGTACTACCTACCCTCCACATGCCACCCCGCTCCCTCTTCTCCCCGTCTCATACATGTTAGTGAGAACAGTAGGGAAACTTTTGCATATGAATATCACATTATTTAAAGTGTTCTTGACGTGAAACTTCCTAAGGTAGCACTAGGGCATTTAATCAGGGTTATCTCCAGCCACTCCCATTTTCCAGTGCCCTGTAGCCAGTATTATTTTTTAGTTGGTGGATTATAGTTATGAATGATCATGGAATTCATTGTGTCATGTTCGTATATGCACATAACCTAATTTGATGTGTCACATTTTCTTCATCCATCTGATAATGAACACTTAGATAATTTCCATTTCTTGTGTATGTAAATGGTGTTTCAATAAACATGGGAGTGAGATGGCTCTTTGAGAAATTGATTTCCTTTTTGGGGGCATATCAACAAGCGAGAGATCACTGGATCAAATGATAGTTTTATTTTAAATTTTGTGAGGAATCTCAATATTGATTTTCATAATTGATGTACTAATTTGCATTCTCATCAACAGCATGCAAGAGTTCCTTTTTCTCTGCATCCTCATCAGCATTTGTTATCTTTTGTCTTTTTGATAATGGCCATTCCTATAGGAGTGAATTGATATCTCATTGTGTTATTGTTTTGCATTTTCCTAACAATTAGAGACGTTGAATATTTTTCCATATAGCTGTTGGCCATTCTTTTGAGAAATGTCTTTTTAGATCTATTGCCAATTTTAATAGAGCTGTTTGTATTTTTGCTGTTGAGTTTTTGGAATTCCTTATATATTCTAAATATTAACAGCTTATTAGATATATAGTTTGCAAATACTGACTCCCATTCTGTACATTGTCTTTTCACTCTGAAGACTGTTTCCACTGCTGTGCAGAAGCTTTTTAGGTTGGCATAATTCTATTTGTCTAATTTGGCTTGTATTTCTCATGCTTTGGGGGCTTGTCCAAAAATTCTTGTCCATTACAATGTCCTGAAGTGTTTTCTCTGTTTTATTCAAATAGCTTAATAATTTAAGGCTTTAGATTTAAGTCTTTAATCAAATTCAAATTGAGATTTATAAGTGGTGAGAAAAAGGGGTTATATTTCAATCTTCACCACATAAGTATCCAGCTTTCCTAGCATCATTTTTTGAAAACAGTGTCCTTTCCCCAAAGTGTCTTTTTAGCACATTTGCTGAAAATCAGTTGACTGTGGATGCATGCAAATGGATAAAATTATAATAACTGAAAGCTTTCTTTTAAGATGAGAAACAAGACAAGGGTTCTATTTTCACCACTTTTATTTAACATAGCTCTCAAATTCAAGCCAGATCAATCAGGCAAGATAAAAATAGGGGCATCAATATTGGAAAAGAAGTAAAAGTCTCACTGTTTGCAGATGACATGATCTCATATATAGATGACTCCAAAAGCCCCACAAAATATTTCTAAAAATAGTTTGAAAACTAAGAAGTGGACTCAGCAAGGATGAAGTATTCAAAATTAATATACAAGAAATAGCTATTAACCAATAGAAAATTATCCCCTACTGTATATTTTATTTTATTTTATTTTTGTTACAGTAGCAATAACAAATTATCTGAAACTGAAATTAAGAAAATAATCCCATTTACAATAGCACAAAAAATAAATAAAAATGAAGAATAATTTTAACTAAGCCAGGTGAAAGGTGTCTACAATGAAAATTTAAAACATTATTTAATTGAATAAATAATGAAGAGTCCATAAAAATTGTAAATTTTTATGAATTGAAGAGGCCATAAAAACTGTAAAGGCATCTTGTTAAAAAAAAATCAGTATTTCTAAAATGCCCATACTACTCAAAGTGATCTACAGATTCAGTGTAATTCCTTTCAAAACACCAATGGCATTCTTCACAGAATTAGAAAAAGTTCTAAAATTTGTATGGAACCACAAAAAAATATATGAATAGGTAGAGCAATCCTGAACAAAAGGAATAAAGTGAGGCATTAAACTATCTGACTTTAAAATATACTACATAATTTCAGTAATTAAAACAGCAGTGGTACCAGCATAAATACAAATAAACCCACAGAACAGAACAGAGAACCTAGATGTAAACCCACACCATTAACATTAAATTTTATGTTATTGTAAATCTTTATAGAAAAATCTGAATTCTCAATACCAAAAGAAATACTTAAGTAATTTTAAACATGATTAGCTTCACAATTTTTGTTATACTCAAGTTTACTATTTGCTTCAAGTATAAATACTTTATTACTACTTAAAATGTTACATCATATTTCTGTTTCTCTTTCCCAATCCATATGACACTCCACTTGACTAACTTAATTTTGATTTTGAATCATAGTTATTTTTATATTAACATAAATTCAGCTGTTAGAGAAATTATGTATTATAATTCCAAAACCATAAAATTTTTTCTCTATTGCCAGGTCATGATTGTTCTTCTCTTTTAATTTTAATACATTCTAAATGTATATATTAGTAAATATAAGCATTATTGGGTTTATCCAATTTTATCAGTTGTCCTTGATTATGGTGGATGGGAGTAGATATTCTGAAGATCTGAAAGGAAGCCAAGTCCCTTGGTAGCTCTAAAAGGAGGAGGAGTTAAAATAGTTAATTTTCTTCCTTGAGTTATCATTAAAAATTATTAAACATTTGAATAAAATTCTTAAAAATATTTCCAGATTACATTCATCCAGTATAGTTCTAATACCATACCTATCTCTATGTTAAGAAAAAATGCAAAATTTCAACTCTCATAGATGAAAAAGACTAGAAGTACTAAGAGTTATTTAAAATTATTAGAAGCATTAAAATAAATATATCTCAGAATACTGGAGTTGTTAAATGTGACTTCATATAAATACCAAATAATTTAATAACCACAAAATATTTCTGAGTGTTCATCTGTGGTATCTGCCAATGAAAATATATATAATGTAAATTATAACTGGGTTATAATTACTGAGTAGTCCAGTATTAGTCATCCCTGCATAAATGCAGTCTTTTTAAAAAAATTCTGTTTTATAAATTATAGAAAGAAACTTTCCAGAAATAATTCCCATTATGTAGATGTTAAAGATAAGCAAAGCAATCAACATAACTCTTAAAAATAACTTTGTGTATAATTTTGTAATTCAGTATTTTTTACTATCAAATTAATTCAATATTGATTAATAGAAACTCCCTTTTAACACAGGCAGAAAATATTTGCTTATATCAGTAGATGTAGTATATTAATAAAAATCTCCATTCTGGCATTCTTACATTAGGCTACCACATCAAAATAATTAAAATGATGTTTGTTTTTCTTCTCTGTAAAAATTATATAGTAGTTACCTAAACAAAACATATACCATTCATATGCTAAACTTATTGATATAGAAACTTTGCAATAAATTATTATATTGGAGAAATTAGCTTAGAAAATTTACTACATTATTAGATGAGACATTTTATAAAATTGTAGATTATTTAAAATTTTTCCATAATTATTTTGAAACTAAAGATAGCTTCATTTAACATAATGTTCTCCAGGTTCATCCATTTTCCTGCAAATGGCATAATTTTGTTCCTTATTGCTGAGTAGAATTCCATCGTGTGTATATCCCATCACTTTGTAATCCATTCATCTGTTGATAGACACCTAGGTTGGTTCCTTAATTTGGCTATTGTGATTAGCCAGTCACAGAAAGTGAAGGGTCAAATGTTTTCTCCCAGATGTGGAAGCCAGGGAATAAGTGGGATATAAGTGGGTACTTTAGATATTGGAGGAGAAACTCCAGTGGAGCCAGGAAGGTGGAGGTGGTCTAGGGGAAGGGGTGGGGAGGAAGAGGGAGAATCAATGAAGGAATCACTTCCAGCGACATTATGTCATCTGAGAGAATTCCAGTGTCAATTTCAATATCCTGTATGGGGAAAGGGAGGGAGTGGAGAGGGAGCTAAGGGAAAGCTCACCAATTGCTATGTGCATATATGTCAATACCACTATGAACTATACATTGTGATGTGAGACTATAATATACCAATAAAATTATAAAAATAAATAAATGTTAAAGTAAAACAACAAGATAGTTTCAGTTCATTTTAATTTGAGTATTCACAAAGACTGCAAATCAGCCTTTTTATTTCTTCAACTTGCTGGTATTTCCCTTGGCCAATCTTCAGCAAGATAATTATATAGAGATGGGTTCTCCTCCCCTCCCAATTTGGCTCCATCAGGAATCTATCCTTCTTTGATTGGCTTGTTCAAAGCAGTGTGTGTGGTTGATTTAGTAATTCATTTCACTTCATAAAAGGAGATAGTAAAAAGAAGAGAAGATAAATTGATCTTTGATAACCGTGCTTTCTTGTGGTTTGAACTCTATATTTGGATGCAATAAGAGGAAATACTAATTTCATAAATAAACATGGTTGATACCTGAATATTAATTTTCCTAATTTATTATTTGGAAAGTAAAGACAATTTAGGAAATACTAAGACATGAAATAATGATATTTGTAAATTTGGAAAGGGATAAAACAAATTTTATATATTCATTTTGGGTCCTAATTCATCATTGAGTATTGTCATACTTACCCTGGTTTTCATCACTTCTAGAACCAAAAGTAGAATATTCTTAATTGATCTGAGTGAAAGATTGTGATGTGCATGTGAGCAATTGGTGTTTGTAAACTTATAAAATGTTATGTAAATAATTTTATTTGGTTACGTATTATAACACTGAAAAGAAACAATTTGTATGTTTGTATGTGTGTTGTACTTTAAGGGGATAATTCCCATGACACCCAAAGTCATGTGCTTCTGCACTCTGCAGGTGTACTTAAAGATTAGGTCACATACGTCTTCTCAAAATGTTCCAAGACAGCACAGCTGGGATGCTGTGTCTATATGCCACATCATATAAACATTGTGATGCCTTTCAGCATTCAACAAGGAGAACCATCCTCTTCATACTTCATCATAGTGAGAATATCCAGACAGATCAGTGTTCATGCTAAGGACAAAATGTGGAAAGAAATAACTGATTATATTATCACACAAGCAATTAGTGTATTTAGAATTTAGTGTAGTTAGTGGTATTTAGAATCAAGACTAAAATTTCCTGGGAATTGTGTGCATATCCTAGATTCAATAATTTTTCAAAAGTAGGAACTCCATTTCTGGCACATCATATAACTGAAACAGTTACATTTTTAGACATTTCTAAAATTTATTTATAATCTCTGCATTGTCAGAAAAACATAACGTGCCACAAGTACCATTCCATCATACTTTACATTCTAACAAAGTTTTCCTTTCCATTAAAAAAAAATGTTCCTTCAGGTTATTAGACACATGCTGCTGGCTGCACTAAGAGGGTGATTAGTCTCAGAAAGCCAAGGATGGTATGTTTTCTCTCATTTGTGGAAGCTAGAGAGAAAACTGGAAACATAAGGGACCTAAATAATGCAAAGGCTCATGAGCATAGTAGCTGAATAGGGTTAGGGGTGAGAGTTAGGGAGGGGAAGAGGGAGAGTTAGGCAAGGAAACTGTCCAAATAATATTCTGGCAATGTGTGAAGTTATCACTGCCAATCTCACTAACTCCTGTGGGGAGGAGGAGGTGGGGTGTGGAGGGAAGTATGATGAGCTGTGTGCATGTGTTTTACACATGGAACCTCACTAAAATGTATAATTGCAATGAACCAATAAATTAATAAATGTTCTACTCAATGGCATTCAGTATCTGTTAGATGCTTCTCACTGAATTTCAAACAATAACTGCATTCTGGTGACTGATACAAGATGCAACGAAAAATAACTAAAATTAAAACTGGTAGTAAGGATAGAGCTTTTTTATTTTTTTTTTGTTTCTGGATATTGATATATGTTTGTTTTTTAATACATTCAATTCTCCATAAGAAAATGCAGCTCTTTATCTGAAATATCTTTCCAAAATCTTTAGTAAAATAAATTTTCTTGCTATTAGATATGGCCTTTTTTATGAAGTTAATTGTAGCAAACAAGAAAATCAAACACTATGGTCCAATGGTTCTTCTATTTCCTTGTAGGAAACTGTCCCTAAACACACAAGGCATATTTAATGAGTATGTTAACACATGCTTCTAATTTCTATTTAAAACACAGAAACACGAAAAAACCATATATGGTGAAATTCAAATGAAATACACTAAATTTTCATTTTCCTAATGGAAATTTTGCTTCCTTGTTGTGATTCCATCCCCACCCTACAAGAATGAGAAAGTATGTAAGTGCATATTAGGAAACTTATTTTGATTTTATGCCTGTCTTTATCAGTACAATATGGAAATCCTAAGGATAGGAAATGTCTATTTTGTTTTGTGACTCTTGTATTTACTGTGCTTTTTAAAGGGGTGGTATATATTTAAAAAAAAACATAACTCAGGAAAAAGGAAAGATGTGTTTTAATTGCTAGAATGCCCACATTTGCCAATTTGCATTATATGTAACCACACTCTTGCATACTTGTAAACTTCTCAATGAAATTGTATAATATGGTTTATTTCAGAACTTAATCAGATGCCGTCCTAACTCTCAAGCCAGAAGGATGAGGAACATTTCTCTGGAGATATTATTGGCATGCAGTTTTGCTTGCAGAAACTATTAAAATCATTTTGCTAAAAAACATAGCATACACGGAGTAATTTTCAAATAATGGAAATTCATTTCTCACAATTGTGAAGCCCACGATCAAGGTGCTGGCAGGTTCTGTGTCTGGTGAGGACGGCTCTCTACTTTCAAGATGGTGCCTTGTTCCTGCCTCCTCTGGAGGAAAGGAACACTGCGTCCTCACATAGTGGAAGAATGGGAGGGAGCAAATGCTCCCCTCAAGCAACCATGAGCATCTGACCCTCATGACTTAGTCGCCTCATAATGGCCTCCCATCTGCATACTAGCACATGGGCCATTACGGGTCAATATATAAGTTTCAGAGCCACATGCCAACCATAGCCTCTGAGCACAATGGACTCAGCGTAGTTCATGTTTGGAAGGCACTTTAGGGACCAGGAGTTGCTAGAATTCAAGGATAAAAATTTTAATGAAATTCTCAGTGCCTGTTTTATAGATGTCTGTATTTGAGAAAGATTAGGCCCAAGTGACTGATTACCTCATTATAATAATTACAATGTTGATTTATTTTTATAGTGTCAATCAGTCTTCTTTGAATTGGATCAAACACAGGCAATGTGGATAATTGCACTTATGACTATAAATCCATTTGATATCAATATTAGAAATAATCTTCCTATTATAATTTCAGCTAACATTAAGGCAAACTTTCCAGTTTAAACATGCTTGCAGAAACATATTAAATAATTATATAAAATGCAATTTTTCTGTAAAGAGATAATTTAAATGATATTTATTTTATGATATCATGATACCTACTTGAAGGGGGAGTTAAAATAAACTTAGTACATAATAAACAGTTTTATAGTTAGCTAATCAGCCAGTGCAAAGAGTACAGGACTAAAATAATTAAACACAAAGTTTTTTTATAAAAGCCTGAAATTAACAAGAATGACAAAATCTCAAAGTAAATTTACTGAATGAAAGGCAAAATAATTTCTGGAACTCTAGTCAAATTTTAAAGCAAATATTTTTCTAAATTAGTTTACTGAGCTGTAGGCTAATTCTACAAGAAAGTACTATTTGTTTCTTGAATAAATGCATCTATGAAAATAAACATTATTACTTGAAGGATAATTTATTCTTGTAGAAATATAGAAATTACCTCTTACCATTGAGTTCAGTTGAATTTAATTTTTCCTTATAGATTTTATTAATATTAAGAGAACAAACTTGTACACTTCCAAACATAACTTCTAGATTAATAAAGGAAACTCAATAACTAGCACAAAGCAGGTTAATCAGGTATTCCATAAGTGAAATTTCTGAACATAGTCTAACACTTAGATTTATTTGCTATTGAATTGTGATTATTGTGATTCAACAAACATATAAAGAAAAACTCAGTCTCTCAGTTATATTTCATATGTTCAGAGATCATATCTTTTTTTTTTTTTTTGTGGTACCAGGGATTGAACGCAGGGGCGTTCTACCTCCGCGCTACGCCCCCTGCCCTATTTTTTATACTTTATTTTGAAACCGGGTCTCACGAAGTTGCGGAGGGCCTCACTAAGGAGAGAGTGAATGAGAGAGAGAGAGAGAGAGAGAGAGAGAGAGAGAGACAGGGAGAGAGAGAGCGAGGAAGCTGAGGCTGGCCGCGAACCCGGATCCTCCGGTCTCCGCCTCCCAAAGTACTGGGATTACAAGCGT
>PVJS01056555.1:0-12306 GCA_004027185.1 Glis glis | reverse complement strand
AGGCCGGGCATGGTGGCGCATGCTTGTAATCCCAGTACTTTGGGAGGCGGAGACCGGAGGATCAGGGTTCGCGGCCAGCCTCAGCTCTCTCTCACTCTCTCTCTCTCTCTCTCCCTGTCTCTCTCTCTCTACTTAGTGAGGCCTTCCGCAACTTTGTGAGACCTGGTTTCAAAATAAAGCATAAAAAATAGGGCTGGGGGCATAGCGCGGAGGTAGAACGCCCCTGCGTTCAATCCCTGGTACTGCAAAAAAAAAAAATAACACTTTGGATGAACAAAACAAGGAATTTTAAACCAGCAAAATGTTCTGGAACATTCAGGATAGCTGTACTTGTGGCTATAAGGCATGTGATTTCTATTCCTTCACCATCTCTATCTGGAGAGATCTTCATGTCTCCTTTTCAAACATGAAAACTCAGAGAGAGAGGGTAAGCGCCTTGTCCAGTATTACACAGCAAGTCATAGGGAAGTTTCTGACACGTTCTAGAACCGATCTTCAATGATTTACATGTTTTGCTTTTCCTCCAAGTAAATGTTATCTTGCAAATAGACATCTTCTTACCTGGGACTTTTCTAGTGCCTTCCGCAAAAAATTTCTACCTCCCTGCTAATTTTACTGGGTCTTCTTGGTACTTGATTAGACATCTTAACAAAAGATAATGAGTTGCTATGATCCCACCCAACTCCATTTGAGAATTTCTACTCTCTTTGTAGAAGTGAAAGTACTGACTTAACTTGGTTATCTCTACCATCCTTCGAACCTCGGTTGTAGTGTGGGGAAACTTACAAACTGTCCTGGCAGGGTTGACCATCAAAAATACATTATGTCCTCAAATAACTACCTAGAATTATGTGAGCGAGTTTCTCCTTGGCTTCAAATGTCATATGGTCCTGCAAGAAAGAAATCTCAACATACATCCAACCTAAAAGTCTTGGAAACCTTAGGAAAGAAATCAAATGTTTCACACATGCTGATCAGACCCTGAAAAATATCTTGGCTGCTAGAACATCCTTGGGGATATCATGTATTAGAAAATATATTCCAATGCAATGCTATCTCCTGAGAAAGGTGAGCCACAGTCACTCTCAAATCCTGAAAGTAGGACACTCTCTTGGCACTATCTCCTGAAGAAAACCTACTTGTTGGAGGGGAAAAAAAATAACCCTGCAATTATCCAACACCAGACAACTTCTTGAATCCAGCTCACCTAAGCTATTTTTTTTTCCCTACTCAGAGAGCAAAATGAATGGTGCAGGCAGTCAGAGTACTAATGGTCTTTTTTCTTCCACATTGTTTCCCTTCTCCCCCTGAAACCTGAAGCAAGGGACTGGAGAGACTTTGGGAGCCTCTTCATGCTATCACTTCACAGACTAGGAGGTGACAGCTTCGCCAGGGACTAATGCAGTCCGACATAATTGAATGTGGCCTGGAGCAAAGCAGCTGCCTGCAGCCACTCTTGATTGTAGCTGTCATCAGGTAGCGCCTGCTGCAGGAAAATACATTCCAGTGGAGAGCCAGCCACTACTCAGCGCCACCGTGATAGCTTATTTACCCCGACGCTGTGACCACAGTTTTGTAGTTAATAATTGTCAGTATCACACTGCCGAGTGAGCGCAGACACTGGGCCTTTGAATTATCAATAATCTTTTTAGTGATCTCTCTCTCTCTCTCTCTCTCTCTCTCTTTCTCTCTTCTCTCTTGCTGTCTTTCCTCTGGAATTAAATTTTACCTTAAAATTCCGTTGATTCACCAGAATTTGACCTGATTCAAAAAGTACTACTCCATTTATTTTTTATCGTATATAATTTAGTGTCTTCAATATTTCTTTACAAACAAGACAATAGGAACAACCCCCAATGCCCCTACTTATCCTGTATATTGCAAAGGCCCAGAAAAATATGAGCCAAGTTAAGTCATATGAGTAAGATTAAAAGTATTTGGGATTCTTGGATTTCTCTTTTAGTGATTATAAAACCTCATTACATACAAATGAGTGATTCAAAATATTGTGTTTTCTTCCAAATAGATAGAAGTAGATTACTTTAGGGGATAAGGTTAAATTCTATGCAAGTATTTAGCTTAATAGTAAACATTTTACAGGCAAGTAAAATAATATGAATAAAATAAGCATAGCTATATTAAATATTTTTATATTTTCATATAAAAACAAGGCTGTATCATTCTGTAAACTGAGATAAGAGTGGATTGAAAATGGAAAGAAAATCAGCATGATTTGGATTTTTTGGATTATTTTATTTTAATTTTGTGTTTATTCTCGATTTAATAATTTAGTATTTTAAATTCATATACATATGTCTGACATTTATATCCATTTGATTTTGAATTAAGAATTAACTTCCTATAACATTTACTGCAACTACTCTCTAGTTTGAACTAAATTCTCATGTCAGATTATGGTGTGAGCTTTGTTTTCAAATAGGTAAATGGGAATGCTGTGTTTCTAAGAATGATATAAGCACACAGATGTCAGGTATCAATGCTAAAATAAGTGCTGAATTTTTAAACTAATTTAAAATGATAGTATCTATTCCTTTTTTTGAAAGTTCAATGGTTTCCTCATTGCCCTCCCCCCCCAGTGATCTAGTATCTCTAATTAAAGCTTGTCTGCATCTGTCCCAGCCTCTACCCCCTCACCCTGGAAAAAAAAATCAACTCAGTCAGGCACTTAGGAAGATATTCAATAAAAATACTTGAAATGAGTCACTAAGGTAAGATCTGTACAATGAGGCTCCATCCCAGCCGCACGGTTGTTTTATTGGGGCACTATGAGTAACGGGACCGATACTTTTGTTCTCTGCTCTTAAGCTAAGTCACAGCTAAACCACCAACTATTCAGCCCCATATATTCATGTTATTAAACTTAACCAAAGAGATTTAGAACACCGAACTGTCTGCTGATTTCTAATAGCAATATAAACAATAAATCTGAGTTTTTCCAATTCTAAAATATTTCCTTTAAGGTTCCTATAAATGAGATATGCTGCTTATATTTCTTTAATTTCTTCAGGTAGCTATTCATTTCTCTAATATCTAAAATCAAATTTAGGATAACTTAGATGATTTAATAGTTCTTTCTCTATTATAAATGAAAGAGGAAAAAATTCATATTTGTTAGCTCACTATGTATCTTAGAGACATTTACATGTTTTACTTTTCTTGATACTCTTATCAGCCCTTAATGTAATCTATTTCTGTGAAAGTATTAAATTAGCAGGTAAATGGTTTCAAGTTTTCTGGTACAAATTCAGCACTCCCCATGTTTACTAGCAAGCAGAGCAATAGCACCCACTGGTTGGCCTGTTGAAGAAACAGATTCTCAGTCACTGCAGAGTTTTATTGTGGAAGTAAATTGCTACAAACAAGTGCATTCTAACAGTTTGCATGATTTTTAATTTCCTGGAATGAGTTTCTGGATGTCCTTTTCTGTTGATATTAAGTCATAGATATTTCGATGGGCTAGGATTTATGGCAATTATAATTTTATTATCCAGAACTCTAGAATGGGAAGGTGTGAGTGGGGTGAATAAACATTTGGCTTGGAAGAAGGTGCTACTCTGACTTGCTCAGGTCTTTTCTGTAACTTGAAATGTCTCGACTGGTGCTCACAACACTGAAATGTGTATAGGAGCCAAGACTTGAGTTTAAGCATGGGAGGCATGAGCACAGATAAACATCATATTCCAAATGGGTAGCTTTTCCTCAGTATCCTTAGGTAGAAGTATTGAAATTTGATGGTGGGTGTGCACAGTACTAAAGGCTGATAGATTGAGCTAAAACTCACGCTTGATTCATAGGTGGTAAATCACCAAAGTGGCCTCTCTCGCTCATCCGGGAAACAAAGAGAAAATGTTATGACCTTCCATCATAATCCTCCTGTTAGCCTGATCATTTAGAACCAATAGAGTGTCAACACTGAAATTCCATCTCTCACTGTAGTGCACAGTGAAGCCTATTTTATTTTGCTCAAAGAAATACATCACAAATCTATGATTATTTTGTATATGCTGATATACTTATGTTTATATGTGCATAAATATAAAAATAATATATGTATATACTTGCATAAAGTTCATCAGTGAAAGGGTAAGAAAATACATTAGTAATTTTAATGTGTATACCCAATGTGTATTAGGAAGAGATTATGATGGTCAACGTTTGATTTGGAAGCCTTCTGATACCAGGGCAAATATTTTAATGTATCTCTACACAGAGACTAGAGGACGTGGCCCCCAAACCTTTTAGGTGTTCTCTTTTTAAAATTTGTTAATTGCCAATGCAAAGAGCCTCTTTTATTATGAGATATTATATGTTTAAAGACACCAGTGGTTCATAGAAGTAAATGATCTAATCAATTAATGATTACTTGGTTCATTTGAGAGGGTATTGACTTAAATAGAATATTATTAGGCTTTTTAAAAGTATGTATTTTAAATCTTTACTTTTTATTATTTTTATCTATTTTTATCTTATTTTATTGGTGCATTGTAATCATACACCATGATGAAGTTCAGAGTGATACAGGCATACATGCACACAGCATTCAATGAACCCTCCCCCAACTCCCACCTCTCCCTCCCCCTCCCCGTGCAGCGCACTGTGATTGGCATTGATATATTTGTATATGTACATCATGTCCATTGAGGTGTTTCCCTCATTGAGTCTCCTTCCCCCATCCCACCTCCCTCAGTTAGGTCCCCTCCCTCATTCCACTAAGGTTCCTCCTCCTTTGTCTGGAGTCCCTTGTGTGTCCCAATTTCTCCCTAGATTCGACATATGAGGGAGAACATCCAACCTTTCACTTTTTGTGACTGACTAATCTCACTGAGGAAAATATTCTCCAGTTCCATCCATTTCCCTGCAAATGACATAATTTTGTTCTTCTGTATGGCTGAGTAGAATTCTACTGTGTGTATATCTCATAATTTTGTAATCCATTCATCTGTTGATGGACACCTAGGCTGGTTGCATAGTTGGGCAATTATGAACTGTGCTGCTATAAACATAGATACACATGTGTTACTATGGTAGTCTGGTTTCAATTTTTTTGGGTAGATACTCAGGAGTGGCATAGCTGGGTCATATGGTAGGTTCATTTCCATTCTTCTGAGGCTCTTCCACACTGTTTTCCAAAGTGGTTGCACTAATTTGCAATCCCACCAACAATGTATCAGAGTTCCTACTTGTTCACACCCTCACCAGCATTTATTATTTTTTGTGTTTTTAATGATTGCCATTCTAATTGGGGTTAGGTGAAATATCAGAGTATTTGTGATTTGCATCTCTCTGCTAATGATGTTGAATATTGTTTTCATATATTTGTTCACCATTTGTATTTCTTCTTTTGTGAAATGTCGTCTATTTAGTTCACTTGCCCATTTTTTGATTGGGCTATTTGTTTTTTTGGCGGTAAGTTTTTTGAGTTCTTTGTATATTCTAGATATGAGTCCTCTACTTGAGGAGTAGCTTGCAAAGATCTTCTCCCATTCTGTTAGCTCTATTAACTTTCTTGATAGTTTCCTTTTCTGTACAGAGGCTCTTCAGTCTAATGCAATCCCTCGTGTTAATCTTCGTTTTAATTTCTTATGTCTTTGGGTTCTTATTGAGGAAATTTTTACCCATGCCTATATGTTGCAGTGTTGGTCCTATGCCTTCTTCAAGTAACTGCAAAGTCTCTGGTCTAATTTCCAGGTCTTTGATCCATCTTGAGTTGACTCTTGTGGAGGGTGAGAAGGTGGGGGTTATTTTCATTTTTCTACATATGGATAACCAGTTTTGCCAACATCATTTGTTGAAAAGGCTATTTTCCAGCGTATGTTTTTGGCCCCTGTTGTCAAAAATCAATTGGCTGTAAGTGTGTGGATTTGTTTCTGAATCTTCTATTCTGCTCCATTGCTCTGTTTGTCTGCTTTTGTACAATACCATGCTGTTTTTATCGGGTTTTGAGAATTTTAGCTGTGATGCATCAAAACTGCAGTGTAAAATCAAACATGCTTTTTTCTTAAATGCCCTTTTTGCCAGGGTCTGTTCATTTCAAGTCACAGGCAAGCCACATTTGCCGATAGTTCTGCTATTTTAAGTCTACATATACATCGTTCTATTACACGTGCTATTCAACGATAGTCAATTTTTTCTTTTGAATGAAGGACGACTTTGTATTATAACCTTGTCAGATGTGTAGGCCGTTTATTGCTCCTATACTTTGCTTTGAAACTAATTGCATTTCACTCTCCTGTTCATTGTGGCATTATTCACAAAAGCCAAGATATGGAAATGACCAAAGTGCCCATCAGTGGATGAAGGATAAAGAAAGTGTGTGACACACATGCCTGTGCACATGTATAGACAAGGGGATACTATTCAGTCTTAAAAAAGAATATCTTTCCATTTGCAATGGCATGGATGAAGTGGGAGGACACTATGCTAAGTGAAAAAAGGAGGACACAGGATGACAAACACTGTACTGCAAAATCTTATTTGCATGTGAAATCTTTAAAAGGTAGATTTAAGGCCAAGAGTGGGCTGCTGGTTGCCAGAGGTTGGGAGGTGGGAGAATGGGGAGCTGTAGGTGAAAGGGCACAAAACTTCAGCTGTAAGATTAATAAGTTCTGGAGACCTCATGCACAGCACAGTGTCAATAGTTAATAATAATGTATTAAGCAAGTGAAATTTGCTAAGAAAGTAGGTCTTGAGTTTTCTTACCAACCAGATAGACAAGGTAATTATGTGAGGTGAGCCTATGTTAACTTGATGGTGGTAATCATTTCACAGTAGATATGTACATCAAAACATAGCACTGTATACCTTAAGTGTATACAGTTTATTTGTAAATCATATGTAAATAAAGCTGGAAAAATTAATTGCATTTCACCTGTCAGCAATCAGTCGCCTTTCTATTAACCAACATGGCAGATACTAACAGCAGCATGTAGTTTTTTAATTTTCTTTTTAACATCTCACATTACATAGTAGCCTTAAACATATTTGGCAATGCGGGTAGATAAAAAGAGCAAACTAGTTATAATCTATGGGTAGAATTGTTCATATACTATTTAAGATAGATGTGTGTGTGTGTGTGTGTGTGTGTGTGTGTGTGTTTTACTAGGGTTTGAACCCAGGAGCACTCTACCTCTCAGCTACACCCTCAGCCCAATTTTATTTTTTACTTTGAAACAGGGTCTCATTAAGTTGCTGAGGGCCTCCTGAGATGCTGAGACTGGTCTCGAACCTGTGATTCTCCTGTCTCAGCCTCCCAAGTACAGGCAGGCACCACCACACTCAGCTTAAGATAGAATTTTAAAATAATATTGGTTCTAAGCCTGGCACAGTGGTGCACACCTGTAATCACAGTATTTGGGAGGCTGAGAGAAGAGGATCCCAGGTTTGAGGCTAGCGCATAGTAACTTAGTGAGACCCTGTTTCAGAATAAAAACCCAAAAAAAGTCTGGGGGTATAGCTCAGTGGTCAAACACCCCCAGGGCTCCATCCTCAGTAACATAACACACACACACACACACACACACACACACACACACACACAAACACACACTCAGTACTATTGAAAATGGTACTACTGGGGAGGAAGCATCTCTGCATCTTTCAAAAACACGACAAAGCGCAGCTGTCCTGGTGAGCGAAGGGGGCAAAGCTTCCCGGTTGCCAACAATGAGACTGTTCTCAGAGGAGGACTCCATGGCCCATCGCTGCCAGCGAAATGCAAGTCTGCTATATTTCCATGAACATGAAAAAAAAAAGAGTATATTTTTAGGAGTCGGCCAACTCCGACTAGTCAGCTGTCGGGTTGTGTTTAGATTTGGGGAATGCCTTGAGAGGGTTGAAACCACTTGTTTCTCTCTCTCTTTCTCCACTTGTCAGTGCAGTGAAGTTGGCTCTGGCTCCAGGGAGCCCTTGGTGGAGTACAATGCCCAGGGCTATGGGAGACGGAGGCCTCAATAACTGATATGAAAGGTCCTTAATTAAGCACTTAGCATTTCAAGGCAGTCGTCACGGCTCGCCCACAGCCCGAGCTGGCAGTCCGTCACCGCCGATAGGCCGCCTCCAAGACTAACGCGAGTTGAGTCGAGTCTTTTGTACTGGAGGCGAGCCGCCCCGAGGCACAGGCTGATCCGGTGACCCTCCCAGATACACTGTCTCCGCCGGAAGGAGCAGGATATCGGATGTGACAACACTGCAGCCGGGAAAGGATTCCCCCCTCCAGGCCGTCCACCCCACGCCCTCTGAAAGAGCAGGGATTCCAGGAGAAAGTTAGAATGACAGTGGCACTTTCTTGGCTCAGCAGATCGGTATGAATATCACCAAACCCAATGAATGGATGATGATGAATGTCTTCGGAAGCGAAAGGGAAAACCCTTCTCACTGCAAAATGCCAATTATTCTGCAATTACCCAGGGCTTGGAAAAAAAAAAAAAGTGAACCAAGAGAGAAACATTTCCTTCTCCCTCCCCCCAGCAGCCCAGCATTCCCTGGGCGTGAGAAACCAGAACAGACATGGATGTTTGGGGGGGAGTTTATCTTTATATTAAAGAGCTGGAAGAGTTGGCAGCATTAAAATGGAAAGGGTTAATGGAATGAACTATAGATTAAATTGTAAAGCAATCAAAGAAAACCAAACAGTTTATAGCAGACAACCATCTTCTGGTGTTTGGGTCTGTGTCAAGCCATGGATGTGGAAAATTAAAGCCATACTGAGAAGGGAAATGAACCATGTCTAATACATCCCCAGCAATAAAACGTTTTCACTAGGACTGTAAAACTGTGGCTTACATTAGGAAAAAGAAAATCAAACTATATGTCAATTCCACATCATGGGACATGAAGTGTCCACAAAAATTTATATTACTATTTAGAAGTGTTTCATTCTGGTGTTTTATAGTGATTGGATGCGCCCTCCTCAGTATCCGTTGACTGGTATGAAAATGATTTGAACTACTTTTTTAGCATTTATTTTACATCTATTACCTGTTCTATTACTTTTTATTATTTTATTGTGCTTGTGTAGAGGGTTTTGCACAGTTTTCATTATAATGTAACATTAAGTCAATTTATTTGTGTATTACATGCTGTATAATTGCACCTTTTTCTAGAACAATTTGGATTTCATTATCTAACAAATCAGCACTGTTACATTTCTAAAAGCGCTTGTTAGAAATCAAGTGCATTTTCAAAGTAGGACAACAGAGGTCAAGTTTGCACCAAAAAGATTCCTCGCTAATGCTGGAACTGTTTGAACATCAGGTGAAGGTCATATTGAAAAGAGGGAAATACTTGTTTCTTTCAGAAAATATTTAATTATTCACTATTGTACTAGGTTAAGATCAATAAGGATCAATACTGCAAGAAAAGAAATCTTGTAGAACAAAGGGTTCTGACATGGAACAGATAAGAGGCAGGTATAGATCATGGAATGAGCAAATTAATCCAGGAAAAATGTCAATTGTAACTGTGTTTGTTTTATTATTATAAAAGATGCCGAGATACCATTTGAATGCTTCGTTTACAAGGACCATAAATTGCAAAACTACCAAGCACAATGAAGTGTACATATGTTTTTACATAGCTGTTTCATAAACGGATCTATGCCTGATGCAGAGGTGGCATCAATGACTTCAGCAGTCACATAGGTAAAATGCAAAATGCTGAAATAAACCCACGATCATGGAGGAATTAAGTTGTCAAATCATTAAGAGAATGTGGATTGATGTTTTATAGGTATAATTATGTTTTACATTTTCAATACGTTACAAGGTAAAGACAATGAGCTCTTTAACACCACATTTGTAAGCTGCATATTTGGTATTTATCCCATATTATTTGATGTTGTTTTTAAACTTCTCATGAGTGTTTGCTTTTTCTGTTCTTATTAGACTCTCAGTGGACTAAGAGTAGGAGAATTTTACTCTATCCACAGCTCTGCAACCCAGCATAGATAGTAGTAATACTGAATTTCTAATACTAGTAGTAGCAAAATCAAGAAATACTATTCCACTGATTAAAACAATAAGTTACTAATTTTATTTCGCTTCAGAGAGATAGTTTATCAACACCATTTTTCTTCTTATGGAAAAGTGGTATATGGGAACTTTAGAGGAAATTGAATTATTATCATTTTACAAGGTAAATATAAAATTTTCTTTTGCTGAATATGGTATGAATGCACCAAATCTTTATCAATAAAGGTATTTGATTTAGAAGACTTCATTATAAAAATTGTAATGCTTCATTGAACCTGAAAGTTTCATTATTATAGAAATTTCACTCAAAATATTCTTAAAACCTGATAAATAGCATCTCTTCTAAAGGAGTTTTATATTCCTCTCTAAGCCAAAAATGCAGAGAACGTGAGAGGATGCCTCAGCAAAACTTCTACCATAATCTTTGGATATGTTAATAATATCTTTTATTATATTTTGATCTTTCTAACTAAACCATTATCTTCACAAATAACACATTTTAATAACACTTTTGTGGTGCCTTGCCTTGTTACTTTCATACATAACAGCTCCATTTGTTGGGAAAAACAACAATTTAAAAAAATGAATCAGCCGGGCGTGGTGGCGCACGCTTGTAATCCCAGTACTTTGGGAGGCGGAGACCGGAGGATCCGGGTTCGCGGCCAGCCTCAGCTCTCTCGCTGTCTCTCCCTGTCTCTCCCTGTCTCTCTCTCTCTCTCTCTCTCTCTCTCTCTCTCTCTCTCCTTAGTGAGGCCCTCCACAACTTCGTGAGACCCGGTTTCAAAATAAAGTGTAAAAAAATAGGGCCGGGGGTGTAGCGCGGAGGTAGAATGCCCCTGCGTTCAATCCCCGGTACCGCAAAAAAACAAAAACAACAACAAAAATGAATCAAAGCTGGGTGTGGTGGCACACACCTGTAATCCTAAAACAAAAAAAATGAATCAAAGCTGGGTGTGGTGGCACACACCTGTAATCCTAGTACTTAGGAGGCTGAGACAGGAGGATTGCAAGTTCATGGCCAGCTTCAGAAACTTAGTGAGGAGACCCTCACCAACTTAAAAAACTCTGTTTCAAAATATAAAACAAGACGGGCTGGGGATGTTGCTTGGAGGTAGAATGTCCCTGCGTTCAATCTCTTGTACCAAAAAATAATAAATGAATGAATAAATAAATACATAAATGGCTGAAGAAAACTTAAATGAAGCCTTAAATTTATATATTCTAGCTGGGCATGGTGGCACACAGCTGTAATCCCAGTACAGTACTTGGGAGACTGAGACAGTAGGATCATAGGTTCAAGGATAGCCTCAGCAATTTAGCAAGATGCTCTGCAACTTAGTGAGACCCTGTTTCAAAATAAAAAATAAAATAGGGCTAGGGGTGTAGCTCAGAGGTAGAATGCTCCTGAGTTTAATATATACTTTGTTTTTTTAGTTTTCCTTTTAAATACTTTCTGCTTGAAGTTATGCCTCTCTTAAGTATGTGATTTATTTGTACCCTTGGGTTTTAGATATAAGCTAATGATACAGACGATAATCTCCTTGTTGGCCTCTTCTCTAACCAGATCTTCATTCTTCTTTGAGATATGCAACCTGGTACAGGAGTAGTAATGTGAATCTTCTACCAGTTGAGTTGTATAACCAAAAATTGTTCTTCTTTTTTGGTCTTAAAAGTTTGTACTTTTCACTGTAATTATATAGTATTGATGTTACATAAACTAAAACACTAAAACATACATGCCAAATATTTGTGTCTATGAAAACAATTGAACACTTTAAGGAGACAATAAAATGAGTTGTAATAAAATTTATTCAAACATCCACTAAATAATGAATAAAGAAAATTCAGTACATGCACACAAAGAATACTACTCAGGCATAAAAAGACTGAAATCCTATTGGAACTGAACGAAGGTCTTCATGTTAAGCAAAACAAGGCACAGAAAGGTGAGGAATCTAAGAAAGTTGATCTTATAGAAGTTGAGAGTAGAATAGCTTTTACCAAAGGCTGGGGAGAGTAGGAGGGATGGATGAGCAAAGGTTGATCAACGGGCATAACTTATAAAGAAATTCTGGAGCCGGGTGTTGTGGCACACACTTGTAATCCCAGTACTTGAGAGGCTGGGACCAGAGGATCCAGGTTCGCGGTCAGCCTCATCTACTTAGTGAGGCCCTCTGCAACTTAGTGAGACCCTGTTTCAAAATAAAGAATAGCCGGGCGTGGTGGCGCACGCTTGTAATCCCAGTACTTTGGGAGGCGGAGACCGGAGGATCCGGGTTCGCGGCCAGCCTCAGCTCTCTCTCTCTCTCTCTCTCCC
>PVJS01056554.1:0-12307 GCA_004027185.1 Glis glis | reverse complement strand
TTTTATTCTTTATTTTGAAATGGGGTCTCACTAAGTTGTGGAGGGCCTCACTAAGTAGCTGAGACTGGTCACAAACCTGTGATCCTCCTGTCTCAGCCTCCCAAGTACTGGGATTACAAGCATGCGCCACCACTCCCGGCTTACTATTTTACATTCCTGTTAACTTTTTGAAAAACATCCACATATGAGAGAGAACATGCAGAACTGGTCTCCACATCTGACTTATTTCACTTAACATAATGTCCTCCAGTTCTGTCCATTTGGCTGCAAATGACAACATATCATTATTTTATGGCTGAATAGTGTTTCATTATTCTGGGTCACTTTAATCTTATTTTTGCCTTTTCTTATAGCTAAGGGGAAAGTTGATCTTGATAAGTTGATGGGTGGAGTGAAAGCTCTCACAGGTAAGAAATTAATATAAATCTAAGAGCATACTAAGTTTTACTCAGAATTATATTTTAAATTTTCTTTATTTCCCTGTTTGTTTTGCCATTTTATTTTTTGTTTGATAAAATGTTTTTAATCTAATTCATCCAATGTCTTAGAATTGTTTTTTATTATCCACATTTTAATAATATAATTTCAGTTCTGTGTCTTGGTAGCAAGTTATTGTTTAGATATGACATTAAAATATTCCTATGTAGAGGAAACACAAATATTAGATTAAATCAATGAATGGTAAAGTAAAGCTTGATAAAAATATAGGTGATTTTATTATTTAAAGATGTTTAGAAATATCTGATATGATGACATAATAATTTGGATCAGTCCTAATGAAATCCTAACTCACTAGGAAATTATGTAAACCCCTTTTTCTTGTGTGTTGATAGTCCATATCATGTTGTAACTGTGTTGTCTTAGCTTTATTAATATGACATGGCTCATTTTACTAGAGTTAAGGAAAGGGATCTATTTATGTGAATACTCTTGATTGTATATTTAGGTGTGTCACATGGTCTTTGCTCTTCATCAAATGGCAAAGTTCATGTGGAAAAGGTTGAGGAGATTTTTTTTCATGTTTTGGAAGTAGGTCAACCTTAAAATTCTCATATGATTCCATTTTGTGTTTTTGAAGGAGGAGAGATTGATGTCAGTGATGTGAAAAATGTTGTAGGAAACATGGGAGCAGACCTCACAGAAAAGGAATTGTTGGAGCTACTGAAAAATCTCCCAGTAGATGGTGAGAATTTCATATACTAGTATAATTTTTAAGGGGACTTAGTATTATTTATTTGTGAAAAGCTTTAAAATATCTCTATTTGATTGTGAAAGAAATAATATGTATCTCAAAATGTACAGTACTATCCTAATTTACCTTAAGAAGAGGTTCTATTTCAGTTTAGAAGTTAACAAAGACAGAGATCACAAATCCTGCCATCAGGAGAAAATATTCATGTTTGGATTCCACTGAGAGGCCAAAAATTAAGTTGTGTATATAAGAAACAGAAATTGGGGAGAATTTAATAGATGTTAAGAAACAGATCAATCAAAAAAAGATGTGGAAAAGAAATAATGTTTCAGCATGAAAGTTAGCCATTAGTAATTGCCTCTATTGCTCATGAGTACATGCAATGTCTATATAAGAGCTTTCTCTGTTCCTTAATTTTATTATTTTAAATTGGTCTCCGCTAGTGCACATAATCAAATGCATTGTTTTAAAATTATAGATGTCATATTTTACCTTCATGAATATCTTCATAATATGTCTGTGACCTGAATTGTGCAATTTCTTATAGCAGATGGAAAGATCTATCAAAATAGGTTGATGGATGGTATGAAGTCTCTCAAAGGTGAGTGAGAATCATCATGAAATATAGTTGAATCTGAGATCTCTTAAACTGTTTGTACTATTCCTTAGTCATTAAATTCTGAATTTTGTTACTGGTCATATATATTGATTTTACACTCATGCTTCTTCCATGGGTTGTCCGTAATTTGCTATTTTATTTTTATTTTTGTGTCTTGGAATGAAGTCCCATACTCTGGGAATTTTTTGGACTTAGGGAAAAAACAAATGAAGCCTATATTTTAAATGTTTAAAAAAAGAGTAAGGATTAATTTGTGCAGGGAATTTGGTCATTAGTAGAAGTAATCTAAAGGTTCAGTTTATATTAATAATATATTAGAATTAATAATTTTATCACTTTGGGGATTTCTTAAATTTTGTTTATATGTCTGCATCTTTCATAAGGAGGAAAGATTGATGTCAGTAAACTGGACACAGCTCTGGGAAGCATGGGTGTGCGACTCACAGAAAAGGAACTTAAAGATCTGACTCAAAATCTGCCAGTAGACGGTAAGCATTTACACTTACTGAGCTCCTTAGAAGGAGTCTAGCATGTGTGTGGTTTTTTTTTTATAAATATCCTTGAGTGTGATTAATTTGAATCAAGAAGCCATTATAAAAACTTAGAAGGAAAAAATGCCTAAAGTGAGAAGCAAACCTTTCCCTTGTTATGCTCATCAATACGCTCCCACATGTCATGACAACAACTTTCCCTACTGTGTAGTTAAAGGAGATCTTTAGAACTGCTGGCAGAACAGGAAAAAAGAAGAAAGCAAAAAGGTAAGAGGAGAGTAAGGAATAGAATGAAATAGAATAGAATGAAAAAGAGAAAGAAGTTATTATGGTAGGAAATTATTAAAATATCAGTGGGAATTTTCTTTAGTGAATAATAATAGTCATATTTTCCCTAGTCGTGCAAAATAGAAACTTAAAAAAGGATAGGGAGCAATGAATGTGCCTTTCCCTCCGCCAGGCATGGCAGCTGCCACAGTGCGAGAACCACTGTCATGATTCTGGAAAGTATGTCATGTTTCCCCATTCTTGAAATTTTATGGATTCTGATATCTCTGGGCAAGTCTCCATGCTAATGTTCAGGAACCTTAAATCGCATTGGAAAAATGGAAACACTGAGGTTTTTTAGTAACTTTCCTATTCACTTTTCAGAACTGATAAGGATCACGCATGTAATTTTTGCTGGCACATTTTCTTTGCAGTTTGACATTTGTCTGATCCCAAGAAACAGGCCTTGTGCAGAAATCTGTATGTAGGTTTCTTGGGAATGTTCTCAGGACAACATTTCTGTATGGGAATAAGAGAAGCAGGATTGGGAAGAGAGAGAGGAAAAAGTTGAACTGCAATACAGTTGCTACAGAAACCTCAGCTGATCCTACAGGGGCTGGGCCTTAGTATCCTACACCAACCAACTGCATCTCTCCAAGAGGGGAGGGAGCTCCCTTCAGAAGGAGGAGGCAATTCCCAGCGAAGGAATAAGCAGTGAGCCACCAGCAGTCAATATTTCTGGCTGCTGGGGAATGACTAGGTTGGACTGAAGTGGAATAGTATCCACTATATGATTTTAATATAATAATGAGGAAAGTAAATTTAGACATGGGAACAACTTCACCCAAAGAGGCAATGTTGACTGAAGGAGTCCATCTAGATTTGTGGCAGAAATTCTTTTATTGATTCTTACTATAGCTCATAAAAACCAGTAAAAATTATTATTGCAATGATTAAACAGTGGAAGCTAATCAAATGAAAATGGTCATTTTGCAGTTTGTTGCAAAATGTTTTTATTGCTTTTTAGAGTCTGACCAACTGAATGATGTGGAGACCTAGTGTGAGAAGGAAAACAAAACAAAACAGAATTTAACAACTCTGTTAAGACACTAGATTCTATTTCTGATCCCAATTGAACAGCCAAGGGTTTAGAGCCCTCGAGCTCACTGCTCAAGTACTGACGTCCTCACTAGGTGTCTGTGAGGAAAGAGTTAAGCTATTGGTAAAGGGCAAGATTCAGTACAATCATCACCTAAAGGCAATCATACAAATCCTGGTCAAATAGACATTTTAACCTCCCTTATTCCTATCATTTTTCTATCAGTGATACCTATGTACTTTCAGTGACTATGGAAGCTAACTTAAATTAGCACACGTGCTCCACACATGGTGACTTTTACATAGAAATTCATGTTGGTTTCACATGATTTTCTAGACACAGGAGGGAAAAAAGGACCAAAGGTTCTTCTCATGCATACATAGAAACAATTATTTACTGTTATTAGCATTTAACATTTTTATCTGACCAGGTCTGGTTCAGTATACATATGATCTTACTTTGTGCGTGTGTGTGTGTGTGTGTTTGTTACTGGGGATTGAACCCAGGGGCATTCTACCTCTGAGCTATATCCCCAGTCCAATTTTTTAATCTCTTTATTTTGAAACAGGGTCTCACTAAGTTGTTGAGGCTGGCTGCGAACCTGTGATCCTCCTGTCTCAGCCTCCGAAGTACTGGGATTACAAGCGTGTGCCACCACGCCTGGTGTGATATTACTTTTTTATTGCTCATATGTATCATTTCATTGAATTTTAGGTTTAAGGTTCATAGGTATCTTCTTTGTGTAATTCTCATTAACGAAAAAATTTAAGACTTTTTATGACAAAATAAACACTTTTTAGCCACTTTTTTCTCTCCTTAAATAATGATAATAGCCAGTGATTATATAACTCTTATGCATCTGCTGGGTACTATACAAAGATTTTTAAAATATATTACTTCATTTTTTTACTTTATTTAATTCTAACAAAAACTCAATAAAATATGTTCTACTATTAAAATATACATGTGAAAATCTGGAAAATAAACTGATTTGTGAGCTAAATTTTTCTCTATTATATTTCCAATTTTGATATCTTTTACAAAATTGATTTTATATGCAGATCATCAAGAGCACCAATGGTATTACCATGGCTAAATCTATGCTCATTCTTCCTCTTGTTCAATTTGAGTAGCATTTAACATTCAATCATTTCCTTCTGCCTAATACCATTTCTTTACTTTGGCTTTCAAGGGACCACACTCCTATTTTTCTTCTAGATCATTCTACCCTTGTCTTCTTTCTGGTTCTTCCTCACCTCTCAAACATTTCATCTTTCAAATGGTACAGGATTAATCCTTGGACCTCTTCTTTGTGTGCACATACTTCCTTAAATGGGTAATCTTAAATAGCCTCATAACTTTAAATGCTATATTTATACTGATGAGTCCCAATTTATGTACATCTCTGGTCTAGACCTCTATTCTGAATTCCATAATCATATTTTCAACTACCTACTTAGATGTGTAATAGTATAAAAAACGTAACATGTTTAAAACCAAACTCCTGATCTTGTACACAGAGCCAGCTCCCCTCTCTCAGACTTTTCTGTATCAATAAATGTCAACTTCATCTGTTCCATTTCTTCAGCCAAAAATCTTGAGAGTCATTCTGACTCTTTTTTTTTTTTTTTTTTTTGCGGTACCGGGGATTGAACCCAGGGGCATTCTACCTCCGCACCACACCCCTGGCCCTATTTTTTTTATACTTTATTTTGAAACCAGGTCTCACGAAGTTGCGGAGGGCCTCACTAGGTAGAGAGAGAGAGAGAGAGAGAGAGAGAGAGAGAGAGATGAGGCTGGCTGCGAACCTGGATCCTCCACTCCGCCTCCCAAAGTACTGGGATTACAAGCGTGCGCCACCACGCCCGGCCTCCTCTCTTCTAACACCCTATATGTATTCCTTAAGCTATTAATATTGGCTCTCCCTGAAGAATCGTGGCAGTCCTTGAACTTAAGATCCTCTTGCCTCAGCCTCCCAAGTACCTGGGATTATAGTGGCTGAGCTATTTAACATTTTCTGCCATGTCTATGACTCAGTAACTTGGAAGATATATATATATTTCCATTGGAATTCTATTAGTATTATTATATATATTATTATATATATTATATATATTATTATTATTAGAATAGATAGAAAATCAAAGTAATATTGTTATTATAGTCATTTTAGCTTATAGGACTATCTTCTCCATGATCTTGAAAGAGATTTTAAAAAGTCAAGTGAAGAGACTATAATGCACCAATAAAAGTATAAAAAATAAAATATAATAAAAATATCACCTTAAAAATAAAAAATAAAAAAGTCAATTGTAATAAAAAGTGAAGTTGTAAAGACAATTCTAAAGCAAATCTTAGACACTTGGTACATTCCTTTGGTATTTCATATAATTTTTTAGTACCTATGTCTGTAATTTATGCCTTATTTTATAGCTGATGGGAGAGTCACTCTTAAAAAGGTGATGGATGAAGTAAAAAAATTCTCAGGTGAGTAAAAAGTTATTATAAAACTACATCCTTATGTATTATACTATATTGTTTTAACATAAGTTTTCTACCTACCCAATACTAACATTAAAAAGTGTAGAGCTTTAACTTCTTACTATTGAGATGTTGTATTGACTACCTTTCGACAATAGATAATTTAGGTTTTAATAACAGATCAAAGGACTATGCCTTGATAGCATGTTGTTTTACTCTAGTTTATTTTCTAAGAATACAATTTACTGCATTGTTTATCCAAAATGCAGATAGATACGGTAAACAGATAAAATCATTGCCCTCAGCACTGTGGACACCTAATCACATAATTCAGATTAAAAAGGACTTCATGGAATGTGAATGTTTTAGATTACCCAAATATGTTGTTCTAATCATTGGCCAAATATGCAACCAAAATTAACATTTCTTTTCCTTAGACTTAGAACATCTTCCTTTTCAGTAAATTAGAGGAATTACTTCTTTTTATGACTTTTCTACATAGATCTGTAGATCAATCTATCTAGAGAATGGTATCTAGAGATTTCTGCCCTTGCATATTCTCAAATTGTGAAAGATTCTTTACAAGCATGAATATTTAATTATCTAGAATCATGAGGTATAGCCTAACATTCTCAAATGTCTGTATTCTCATCATTTAAAAGGAAAAAAGGTTGATGTCAATGATCTTCAAAATCTTCTTAGAAACATGGGAATTGAGCTAACAGATAAGGAATACTCAGAGCTAAAGAAATCCCTGCCAACTGATGGTGAGCTATATTGTTGCCTCTGGGCCTTAGAGGAAGCCTGATTTTATGGCATTTTTTGAAGTTATAAAACTTTTCTGAACCTTATTAGGAAAAACATTCTCAGTTATGTTATTAAATTTTACTTTTTAAATCATAAAAACTTTCAATCATGAGTAGAGCAAAAACTGCAAATGGATATTTAATCTCAAATTACAAGGCCAAATTATAATCAGAGAAAGGACAATGAGGTGAGTGGAAACACTAGTTTCAGAAGGAAGGGAAAGAAGACATCAAGGGAAAACTGGAAACCAACAGTAAAGTAAGTAAGAGCGAAGTATTCTGAGTCTGAGTACATAGGTTCAAATCCTGGCTCCACTACTTTTCAACTATATTACCTTGGACAAATTATGTCTTAAGCTTTCTATGTCTCAATTTTTCATTTATAAAATGGGAGTAAAAATTAAATGAGATAAAGCAGATTGGCATATAGTGAAACCTCAATAAAATGTTAGCTATTGTGCTGTTATCCTATTTGTGATCATGGCGGTGGTGGTAGCAGTGGTGGCAATGCTGATGCTGTAGAATAGTCCAGATGCACAAGTTAGCTAGGTGACAAAGATCATAGAGATTTGTCCCCTTTTAAAAAGTTGCCATTCCTACTTTCATTTTTATTTCCATATAAAATATCATCCTAGAGAAAATTTTTTCTAGACTTATAAGTTAAAATACTCCTTTGTGAATGATCATATAATTTTCATTGATGAGAGTTTGCCTTATCTTATAGCTGCTGGACAAGTGTTTCAGAATAGGATGCTGGATGGTGTAAAGTCTCTTAAAGGTGACAACTTAAATATAAAATTCCTAGGTCTTTATTTATATTATATTGTGAATATTATCAGATTCATTAGCTGCGTTTTTAAAATATCTGTATTTTATCAGATAATGTCCTTGCTTATATTTTTGCATCTAGTCTTGAGCTTCCCAAACTGTGGTAGGAGAAAAATGTCATTTGAAATTTATTTATATGTAGCAAAAAGTTATTTTATAAATTTGTGACAAGTAATCTTGTAGCTTAAGTGACAAAAATAACCTGTACAATTTTGGAAAACTAGACTAATAATTTTAGCTTTAGTTAAAAGGTTACTTTTTGCATGTTCCCTTATTCTCCAAAGTTTAGAGAAATAAGTTTTATTCATAACTCTTCCATTGACTTCTTAAGTGATTAATATATATTCCTAATATATATTATTTTATCACTGGTTTTCCATTTTACTTCATAGGTAATGACGACCATTAAATAAGGCATGGTTATAGTTATATTTTTAATGCTTTGAAGTCATTTAATTTGTTTCATTTAATTTTACTCTTTTTCTTCTAAGGAGGGATGGTTAATGTCAGTGACCTGGACAAAGTTCTTGGAAACATGGGAATTAAGCTCACAAAGAAAGAACTTAAAAGTCTGATGGAAAATGTTCCAGTTAATGGTGAGCATAAAATATATATCCCAGTATTCATGAACTTCAAGGAGCTATATTCAAATATCTGTTATGTATCCCTGTTTAGACATCTCTGGGAACTATGAAATTCAACATGGTCAAAAAGCAATTATATTTTAATTGAATAGACTCCTACTTATATTTTTGGGTCTTCTGTATATTTTAAGTCTATTATAATAGGACTAAACCCTATAATCATCCTTCACTGTCTTCTCCTTAACTCAACTTAAATTCAACTTAACATCCTAAAAATTTCTTTAATCCATCCTTGACTATGTGTTACCACTGCCACTGTTTCTGGCCCTCATCATCTATACTTATTCTACTTCAGCTACTATTAAACCTGTATTCCTAATCCTGAACTTTGTATCTCTTCAACATTTGTTACTGTCAGACATTTAATTATTTTTAACATGATTTTTTATTTCATTTCCTGAATTGTCAGTGAGGTTATCTTTTCATACACTTACTGATTATATAAGCTTCCTCTTCTGTGAGTTGTCTTTTTATATAATTTGCCTATTTTATATTGAGTTGTCAACATTTTACTAATTCACTTCCAGATGCTCTTTCTATATTCTATATACTAATCATTTTTAACATTTATGTTAAAAATTCAAGAATATCATCTGCCAATCTGTGGCCGTGTTAGTTAGCTTTTCATCACTGTGACAAAATACCTAAGAAAGTCAACTTGAAGGAGGAAAATTTTAATTTGGCTCGGGGTTTCAGAGGTTTCACATAGTAGTTGTTTGGCCCCATTGCTCGGGTCTTGTGGTGAAGCAGTTCATCATCATAGAAAGGTGTAACAGAGTAAAGGTGCTCACCTCATGGCAGCCGGGAGGCAGAGAGAGAGAGAGACATACATACAGACAGACAGGCAGGCAGACCAGAGACATGATATACCCTTCTAGGGTACACCCCCAGTGACCTTCTTCCCCCAACTTGACCCTACCCCCTACAGTTTCTACCACCTCCCAATAATGCTGTCAAATTATGAATCTATCAATGGATTAATCCACTGGTAAGGTTAGAACCCATGATCCAATCGTCTTCCCATAGGCCCCACCTCTGAACACCGCTGTGTGAGGAACCAAGCCTGGAGCACATGAACTTTGGGGGACACTCCGACTCTAAAACAGAATGGTGGCCTATTATTTCACTTTGATTATCATCTCTTATTGAGCGGAAGTTCTTACTTTTAGTAGAATTAAATTCGTTCACTATTTTCCTTTATAATTTCGGTTTTCTGTTTAGGAAATTCTTATCATCAAGTCATAAAGATTTTTTTCCAATTGTTTTTAACATTTTAGCATATTTCTTTTTAACTGATATGGAGTTAATTTGGGTTTTATTGTGTTTGAAATCTATTTTTTCTATATAAATAGCCAATTATTCATTATCCCTTTTTCTAACTTATTTGCAAAGTCAACTCTGCATATAGGCTAGAGTCTAAGTTCTCTATATCTTTTTATTGGTGTATAATGATTATACATATTTTACCCTAGTTTTTAAACCAGTTATTTCTTTTTCTTTTCCAATTTCATTAACTAGGGGCTGCAGACCAATTTGGATACTAGAGGTGATAACAGGCATGTTTGTCTCTATGCCTTTAAAAAAAGGTTTCTAAAGTTTCACCACTGCCTAATGGTGTCTTTAACTGAAGTGAAATTCACACATTCATCACATTCATATGACATAAAATTAACTGTTTTAAAGTGCATAATTCAGTGGCACTTAGTACAGTTACAATACTGTGCAACTACCTCCTCTGTGTAGTTCTTACCCATTTTCATTACCAAATCAAGAATTCTCATTGCCTTTAAGCACTTAGTTCACATTGAACCCTCTTTTGATATCATAGTAATACTTACCTCATAGAATAAGTTAGTAATTGTTCCCTCCTCTTCTATTGTTTGGAAGAGTTTAAGAATAATTGGTGCTAGTTCTTCTTTAAATATTGGTAGAATTCACCAGTGAAGCTCTCTGGTCCTTGGCTTTTCTTTGTTGACAGGTTTTTAATTACTGATTTATTTTCTTTACTTACTAAGGTCTTCTCATCTTTTCTGTTTGTTCTTGTGTCACTGTTTGTAGTTGTGTTTCTAAGAATGTGCCCATTTCATCTGGTTTAATTCATTGATTTATACTCCTTCATAATATTCTCATAAAATCTTTTTATTTCTGTGAAGTCTGTAGTAATATCACCACTTTTCTGATTTTAGCATTTTATGTCTCCCCTCTTTTTTAAAATCAGACTAGCTGAAGGTTTGTCAATTTTATTAATCATTTCAAAGACACAACTTTTAATCTTCTTGATTCTTTCTATATCTCTATTCTCCATTTCACTTTTTCCATCTTTCCTTTGTAATTCCTTTCTTTCTACTAGCTTTGGGTTTAGCTTGACATAATTTAATTCCTGGAGCTTATGAAAGTCTCAGCCTGAGGTGCATAGCCACATGGAGGAGGGTTACCGAATTAGGCTTCTGTTAGCAGAAAGAACAGTAGCTAGTTATGACTGACTGTTCAACAGCCAGGAATGTCTGCCACATACTCCTAAACCCTATTACATTGACTGGTTCGTACTAACAATGCTTTATATATTTAACAAGTGAAAGAATTACTAAACACAATATTTTAATGAGGAAGCGTGTGGTAGAGAATAGTAGAATGCTTTATTAGTTGCCTCAATATATAAAAATCAAGTATCTTCAGCAAGTCATGATAATTGAAAATGTTGGAGAAAAATATTTTAGCAAAAGATGGAAGATGAAAAGTATAAACCCTTTTCCATTTGAAATGACCACTGATGGAGATGTATGGCTAGCGTAAATCAATCTTGTATTTCTTTTAAAGCAGTATAGCATCTGATGACCTAGAAAGTCCATATGATCCAGGAAACAGATGGATATTTTCACTGGATGAATTACTGAAATCTAGTAATTATAAATTAAATATAGCTTTATAAAATACAGTAAAAAGAGTAGAGTTTGACTGGGGACTTTATGTCTATTTTAAATATGTATCATCTGTGTTAATTGTGCCTTTTTTAACAGCTAACGGAAAGATTGGTCTCAATAAGCTAATAGATGTAGCAAAAGTTGTTACAGGTAAGTGACAAAATCCTCTGACACTAAGGACATAAGTAATTATACTAAATTATATTTAATTATGCCTTAATAATAAGTATGATCTTATTTATTCAGGTAATTTCCTTTTTATTAATGAATTATGCATATAATTTCCCAGGGTTGAAATGTGGATGAGCTATATTTTCATAACAAGATATTCAGTGCAAGATCTTGATAGTAAGCCTTTTTATGAAGTATTTGTCAATAACATATTTTATAACTACTGAGTTTAAATGATCAAAGTATAGAACAGTACTTAGATTAAATAAAGCTTCAATAAAGAAATAGATAAATGCAAAATGACTAACATGAATCTCATCTAATGACTAAATTACAAATATAGACCATCTAAAATATTCTAATTTATAGTGGTACTTTATATTCCCTTATTTTGTTATATACTATAATATCCTGTCTCCATGATTATCAGATAATATCCTTTACATGTATTTATTTATTTATTTGCGATGGACCAGTTCAGCCGGAGAGCAGAGACCGACGGGACAGGGGTCTCGGGAAGGTGGGCAAGGAGTCGGCGATGAGTGACAAACAGACACAACTCAAGGAAGTTGCATCTGAGTGTATTTTTCAAAGCTTTAGGCAAGGATTTTATACACAATGATTAAGGAAACAAAATACATCATCAGCTGATTGTTGTTCATGCTTGTGGTTTATACAATCTTAATGTTTTTTAAGAAATAACAGTGCAAAGCTATGAGAGCAGATAATCGTCAGAGCATACGTGACGTTTGGCATAATGTTGTGGGCGGCTGCTAGACGTAACAGTG
>PVJS01056553.1:0-12308 GCA_004027185.1 Glis glis | reverse complement strand
TGCGCCACCACACCCGGCCTCCAGCCCTATTTTTTATTCTTTATTTTGAAACAGGGTCTCATTAAGTTGCAGAGGACCTCACTAAGTAGCTGAGGCTGGCCACGAACCTGCGATCCTCCTGTCTCAGCCTCCCAAGTACTGGGATTGCAAGCGTGCCCCACCATGCCTGGCTCTTGTTTTCAGTTATTAGTAATAATGTTTCCCAGTCATGATTTCTAGGGCTGTATGTCTGTGTGTATGTTTTATATATATTTATACATATACACAAATATATACTTATTTGTACTTTACAAAAACTCATAACTTTTCAATATCAATCATCATTTCTTCTCCCTTAAAATATAATAAATAGTGCCTATCTTGGAGGATGTTTTGCCCGGAAGGTAGTGTCTACTTGAAATTCACATAGAAATGTATAATCTCCAAGGTATGTTTTTGTTTTTTTTGGTACTGGGGATTGAACCCAGGGGCATTCTACCTCCGAGCTACACCCTCAGTCCTATTTTTTTATTCTTTATTTTTGAAACCGGGTCTCACTAAGTTGCAGAGGCCTCACTAAATAGCTGAGGCTGGCCGCGAACCTGCGATCCTCCTGTCTTAGCCTCCCAAGTACTGGGATTACAGGCGTGCGCCACCCTGCCTGGCTAATCTCCCAGGTATGTTGCATAGAGATTTTGGAGGAATCTGTCAAGTATGGTGAGCTTTCCAGTTTTATTCAGGATTCTTCTAACAAATATGAAATCACTTCAGTTAGTGTTTGGCTACCTTTTAAAATCATGACTTCATTTCTGTGCCTCATAAGAGAGAGTGAAAATCTCAAAGTGTTTTTTATTATAATGTGATCTACTGAATATTCAAAAAGAATTTTTAAAAATATGAAAATAATGTTCTTTTTCATTTTCAAAGAAGCTATTTTTCTAAATCCTAAGTAGCAACCTCTAGCATGTGTTTAATTTGCTATTGAAGAACATTGAGATGCCAGGGTATATCAGTGATTATATATTTATTGGAAAATATTTGACCTGAAATTGAAATTATCCACAGAATTTTGATCTTGATTTACTTCTGTTTACATTGAAACATTAGTGTTAAACATTTGCTTTTTGATGCTATAGTTTAGTTATTTCCTAAAGAGTACAATTTGAGTTTGTGTGGTCACCTGAACTTCAAGCTGTGAGCTCTCATCTCTGGTGCTTTCAGAAGGCTTTGATGTATTAATATTTATGGGAGATGTCTTATGTGTATTAAGCTTGCTTCTGTTAGCTGATGCTTTCCAGACGCATTTATATATTAATAATGTTTATTAAAAAGAGCTCTTAGAAAACTATGGCAGAGCCTTGGCCTTAGTGTTTTATGCTCAAAAGTGCCTCTACTCTGCATATGTATAATTTTTTGGCTCATTTTTCATACCAGTTCCTTCAGTATTTACATGTGTGTGTGTATGTGGTGCTGGGGTCAAACCTAGAGCCTTGCACATGCTAGGCTAGCATTCTACCACCGAGCTGCACCCCCCAGCCCAAATATTTACCTGTTTGTTATTTTAGGAGTACAAATATGTTTTAACTCTTTTTTTTAACCTTTGTATGTATGTGAGTTTGCATGTGTATATATGCATGGTTGCATTTCTTCATTAATCTCTAGTCTGTCTTTGATTTCTTAACCAGTTTTTAATTCTTCAATATGTACGAAAAGTTTTAATTTTTTGTTACCTTTTCTCCACTTTCTTTCAATACTAAAATGAGCATTAAAAGTTAGTTCTGTAGTTGTGAGACAATGAGAGTAACATTTTAGTAGAACAAAGTTAATCTTCGTATCTGAGAGATGTTTTTAGATAGTTTTGATTTTAAAATATCTGAGAAATTCATGGTTTTTGTAGTGCTGTTTACAGTCGTGCTGCGCAAGTCTCAAGTTGCATTTTGGGCGTGGTGCTGGACACAACTTAACACAACTCAACCTGCCTCTCTCCTCCTGGCCTGCCTTCCACAGGGCATCAGACACGTGGACCACTTCGGGTTCATCTGCCGGGAGTCCTCGGGAGGCGGCGGCTTTCACTTTGTCTGTTACGTGTTCCAGTGCACAAATGAAGCTCTGGTGAGAGGATGAGCTGTTCCTACCACGAAACCTCATTGACAAGGACATTCAACCTCACTGGTTTTCTGTGCTTAGCAAAACTCTGTAGCCATATTGATATATCATTATTTGGTTTTAATTATTCACTCATGACCAGCTAGTATACCTCTAAGACTTATTTGGGGCAATATTTAAAATTTTCATTATTTTTGAGGAACATGCTCACTTTCACCCTGTGGTATAATCTAGCTTTTTTTTGTTTTGTGGGGATCGACCCAGGGCCTTGTGCATGCTACGCAAGCGCTCCACCCTGCACCACATCCCCAGCCTGAATACTCCTTTTAAAATGTCATTTTAAAAGCCGGGCATGGTGGCGCTCACTTGTAATTCCAGTACTTGGGAGGCTGAGACAGAAGGATTGCAGGTTCGCAGCCAGCCTCAGCTACTTAGTGAGGCCCTCCTCAACTTTGTGAGACCTGGTTTCAAAATAAAGGATAAAAAACAGGGCCGGGGGTGTAGCTCGGAGGTAGAATGCCCCTGGGTTCAATCCCCGGTACCACACACACACAAAAAAAAGAATAAAAAATAGGGCTGGTGTGTGTAGCTTGGAGGTAGAATGCCTCTGGGTTCAATCCCCAGTTCTACCAAAAAAAAAAAAAAAGAGAAATTAAATGTCATTTTGGATTTTCAGTCAGAGGAACTTGCTTCTTACTCTGTGTTTAATTTATATTTTTACTTTTTACCTTAAATGTTTTAAGAGCTCTGAGCCACTGCGTGGCATTCCTCATTTGATACTCTTAGCACTTATTATCATTATCATTTGTCCACTTGTGAAGCATAGGCCAGAATAATCTTAAAGCACCAAGTCTTGCTATAGATTTGTGACATCTCAGCACAGCTGATTTTAAGTCGACTTTTTTCTGGCTCTAATTCCTCTTCTCTTCCATTAGGTTGATGAGATCATGATGACTCTGAAACAGGCTTTCACGGTGGCTGCCGTGCAGCAGACAGCTAAAGCCCCAGCCCAGCTGTGCGAGGGCTGCCCCCTGCAGGGCCTGCACAAGCTCTGTGAAAGGATTGAGGGTGAGTGGGGCCTCTGCAGACGGCAAGGGAATGCAAGCTAAAGACCCAGGAAAACCAGAGATGGTAGCCTTGGATGGGGATTGTAGGTCAAGTCTCACCATGCAGTGGATGTCTTCTGTAGACAAGAACCCATGCTCTTCTTTCTGCATCTCCCCATCAAAGGTACTCTGAGGGCTGCTGGAGGAGTTAGGGAATCAGAGGTTACCAGATCAGTACCTGATGTTTGTGGAGGTCATGTGAGTGATCAGTTATATGGCCACTTTAGGGATCTAGTAAGATAAGACCTAAATAAAGACTCTCCACTGGGCTTCTCCACTACAAGATCATTGGTTACCTCTGCCAGTACAGTTTTCCTTTTCTCTTTTTTCTTTTCTTAATGGTACTGGGGATTGAACCCAGGGGCAATTCTACCTCTGAGCTACACCCCCAATCCCTATTTTATTTTGAAACAGGGTCTCACTAAGTTTCTGAGAGCCTCACTAAATTGCTGAGGCTGGCTGTGAACCTGGGATCCTCCTGTCTCAGCCTCCCAAGTACTGGGATTACAGTCATGCACCATCATGCCCTGCTTGCCAGTACAGTTGTAATGGAGAGGGGAACAGAGAGAGGTCATAGTTGAGGAATGAATGAGAAAGCATAAAAGAAGTAACTGTGTTGACCATGATTTCTGGAAAGTTGGCTCAGGGAGAAACCAAAATAAAGTGTTATGATTTGCAGCTGAATACTTTAAGGTATGCCCAGCACCATGCTAGGTGCTTCATTGAACATGTAAATTATCCGTTTAATCTTCACTGCATTTGTGGGAAGAAAAGGGACCATATATTTTGCACATTTTACAGATAAGTAAATTAGAAATGTCTAGGAATAAGCTAGTGTCTATTGAGCCCAGGATCTGACCCAGGTAGCAAAGCCCTTGCTGTTACCTGCCACCAATCCCATCTTTGCAGATGCCACCAATCCCATCTTTGCTCTGCTGGGGGAGACCCTGGGTGCCAGTTGAATGTTGTTCTTGTTTTTTAGAATTGGAGAGAAGTTTGAGCAAATTCCCAGCCAGAGAGGCCAGATTGGTCAGAATAGAGTGGAGGGTTCCGTTCTGTACAAGGGTGCGGAATTCACCTCAGGGAGAAAGGGAGACTCTCTGGGTCTGGGTAGGGCAGGGAGGGGACAGGGAGGCTGAAGTATGGGTGACAGTGGGTGGTTTTAATGCCCACTGAGAGAATCCAGAAGGGTTTATGCCTCTCTCTCTTCTTGATTTTGTATCTTGTTCTATTTATGGGAGAATTTCTAAAGCTTTTGTGTGTGGTTTTGGTGTGTCATATGATTTAAACCACCCATGTTATTGTAAAAACCAAACAAAGACTTCATTTCTTGTATATCTAGAATACTCATCATAAACTATAATCGTATAAAGAAAAACCACATTGGCATTTAGAACTGATTTACCTTTTTGTATAATTGGGGTAAAAATATACACAACATAAAATTTACCATTTTGACTTTTTTTCAAACATGCAGTTCAGTGGCACTCACATTGATGTCACCCATCCATCCCCACCATCCATTTCCAGAACTTTTTCATCTTCCCCAATTGCAACTCATTAAGCACTAACTCCTCTGTTCTACTATCCCCCAGCCTCTGGCAGCCACTATTCTGTTTTCTGCTTCTGTGAATTGGGCTACTCTAGGTACTTTGTAAATGGAATTATATAGTATTTGTCTTCTTGTTTTTGGCTTATTTTGTAGCATGATACTTTCTAAGTTCATTATGTTCTACCATGCATCAGAATTTCATTCCTTCTTAAGGCTGAATAATATTCCATTGCATGTAATACCACATTTTGTTTATCTATTTATCCATCAGTGGACGTTGGGTTGTTTCCACCTTTAGGCTAATGTGAATACTGTTGCCTTGATTGTTGGTGTACAAATACCTGTTCAAGCACGCCGGGCGTGGTGGCGCACACTTGTAATCCCAGTACTTGGGAGGCGGAGACTGGAGGATCTGGGTTCGTGGCCAGCCTCAGCTACTTAGTGAGGCCCTCCGCAACTTCGTGAGACCCGGTTTCAAAATAAAGTATAAAAAATAGGGCTGGGAGTGTAGCTCGGAGGTAGAACGCCCCTGGGTTCAATCCCTGGTACTGCAAAAAAAAAAAAATATCTGTTCAAGTTTCTGCTTTCAGTTCTTTTGAATGGACATTGCTAGATAATGTGGCAGTTCTGTGCTTGTTTTAGCAACAGCCATACTGTTCTACAGTAGTGACACCATTTTATATTCCCCTTGTTGGTGCAAAAGACAATTCCCAATTTTTATACATCCTCACCCAAACGATATTTTTTGTTTTTTGATGCTAGTCATTCTAAAGAATGTGAGTGGCATCTGAGTTCTCTTTTAAAATGGGATAGATTTAGCCAAGCGTGGTGGTGCACGCTTGTAATCCCAGTACTTGGGAGGCTGAGACCGGAGGATCGCAGGTTCACAGCCAGCCTCAGCTACTTAGTGAGACCCTCTGCAACTTAGTGAGACCTTGTTTCAAAATAAAGAATAAAAAAATAGTGCTGGGGGTGAAGCTCGGAGGTAGAATGCCCCTGGGTTCAATCCCCAGTACCGCAAAAAAAAAAAAAAGGGATAGATTTGCCAGTTGACATCTAAAGGTCTGGGAAGGTTCAGTGGTGGCAGTACAGTGCTTTTTAAAGTGAACATGATTAATATTTTTGACTGTGTTTTCCAAGTCATTACCATTTGCTGACATTATACAAAATATATCTGGGAACAAGAGTTTTGCTTTAAACCCAACCCAGAGGACCACTAACCCTTTCCTTTGTGGTTGTCAAGATAAGGTAAACGATGACGGAAATGTCCCTTAAGAGCTTATTAAGAAACCAGAAGTGACTCCGGCCTTGGAGATAAAGCAGATGGAGATCTGCAGAACTGGAATGCTTCCAGAATCCACTTGATTAATCTTTCTTTGGTCTGGCTTAGCTTTCAGAAAGTTACAGCTGAAAAGTTTAATCAGGGTAGGGATTTTGCTGCTGAAATTTTGGAAATAGTCATTAAATTCATCTTTTACATGATAAAATCCAATGAAGGCAGAAAGCTCTACTAATGTAAAAACCAGCCATTGTACAGTGCCATTAGAAGACCGGGAGGTATGTTTTACCTGCACAGAGGGGGAAGCATTTCTAAAAGTCTAGATGCACTTTGTCAGTCATCCTCAGTAGAGGAAACGCTGACTATTTAAGGGCAGCTTTAGAGTCCCTTGCTTTTTGCTATTGTATTCTAATAAGTAGAATGCAGTGTGTTTTTTTTTAACATTCGTTATACGTTGCAGTTAAGTGTGGCTGTAACAGGAAGTTATAGTCTGATCAAGATTCATAAAGTGTGGAGAGGCCCAGTGACGTGGCCACAAGAAGGAAGACTTACACCCTATGTTTTCTTAATCTCTTGGTATCTTTAAGTTATGCCCCAGAATCTGCAAAGTAGAATAAATGCACTGTATGTGTTGACGACGCTGGACATGCTCTCTCACCTGCACGCACGATGGAAGAGGTGCAGCTGTCTGTAGTCCTGGACTTGAACTAGACGTCTGTACAACTGCCATGAGATTTATAGCATTTTTTTTGCTTATTGTAAAGTTCACAGGAACATTTGGGGAATTACTAAAATTAATTTTATTTTCTCTGGGAAAAGAACATGAACTAAGGTTTTGCTCTCAGAGCAGATTTTCCTCTTGTAGAGCAAAGTTATTCAGCGCTCCCTGTAATAAGATCTTCCCAGCGTGGCAGGGCACGCGGCTACACCAGCAGCAGCACTTCCCTCTACTCTGGCTACCCTTCCCTCTACTCCGGCTACCCTTTCCTGCCTTGCTTCTTGCCTCCAACTCCCTCATTCCAACATTTGTTGGTGTCCCGTGGGGCCCTCTGGAGAGATGCCTTCAGCAGGGCTATGGGAGTGTCTGGAGGTGTCCAGAAGCCACATGGAAGATGCTGGGACCTGGGCGGGACCAGCTGGCTTGGGAGGGGGCAGGAAGGACCTGACACCTCCCAGCATCCTGAGGCAGGCTGCTGAAAAGGAGAGGCCACGCTCTGTGGTTTTGTCCAAGGTTGTCAAGCCTGTAGTGTGTCCATCTCCTCTTCTAGTCCCACTCTTCTTAGAGCTCAATGAGTTTTCCTGACTTGTGAATGTTTCATCAAACAACACAGGATGCCCAGACCCCGTCGAAGACATCCTCCATATTTGGGGAGGATTTTTATTTAATGATTACTAAGTGCTTATTTTATTCATAAATTTAAGCACTATTTTGTTTCAACACTTAAGTAATTGATACAGTAAAGCCTGTACTTGCTTCCTTGGTTTTGTTTGACCTGACAGTTGGCAAGAAGAGTATGTGAATCGCACCTCAGACAAACCCACCCATGCTTTCTGCACCTGAGCCCACCTGTGAATTCACTTCTGTATTGAAGCCACCTGTGTGTCAGGAGACTTGGCCCTCAGTCCAGGGAGGCTGTAGACTTCTAGACAGACATGGTTCAGATGCTAACCCTGTCCCTTACCTGGCTGATGAACTTGTACAAAATGTTAGACTTTATCCTGCTTCAGTTTCTGCATGCATACATTGGGATTCCTGAAAATATAGTGTCTACTTCAAGGCGTGTATGTGTGTGTGCGTGCGTGCGTGCGTGCGTGCGTGTGTGTGTTTTGCTAGGAATCCAACCCAGGGGCATTCTGCCTTTGCACCACACCCCCCAGCTATTTTTATTTTTTGTTTTGAAACAGGGTCTTGCTAAGTTGCTGAGGCTGGCCTTGAACTTGCGATCCTCCTGTCTCATCCTTCCAAGGGCTGAGGTTTCAGGGATGTGCCACCAAGCCCAGCTTCAAGGATAATTTTGAAGATTAAATAAGATAACACAGCCGGGCATGGTGGCACACCCTTGTAATCCCAGTACTTGGGAGGCTGAGACTGGAGGATCCGGGTTGGCAGCCAGCCTCAGCTACTTAGTAAGGCCCTCTACAACTTAGTGAGACCCTGTTTCCAAATAAATAATAAAATAATAGGGGTAGGGGTATAGCTCGGAGGTAGAATGCCCCTGGGTTCAATCCCCAGTACCGCCAAAAAAAAAAAAAAAAGATAACATGTGAAGTATTGAATGACATGGAATAACAATCAATCATTATTTTTTTAACCCAAGATAACCCTTTTAGGGTTATCTTGGGTTAAAAAAATAAAAAGGAAGAATGATTTTCTAGACACAGAGTGGCCACAACAGTCTGAGTAGGGGCTATGTCCTCTGCCACAGCACAGCCCGTTAGGAGGAGGGGGCTCTGTCTTTAGCTGCCTGGGGAGGGATGGGCACTAGCCATGGAGCAGTCTGGCTGCTGATGGGTCTCCTGACCGCTAACAGCCATCTCTCTTCTCTGGATGTCAGCAAACTCAGTTATAAAGTAAAGGCACAAGTTACAAGTTTCTGCGGACAAGTCCCCAGGTCAGCAGTTGCCCCTCCTGCCTCCCCCTGTAGGGTCCTCCGGGATTCCCATGTAGGTAGGCCCCCCACTGTTCTTTGGCTCTGAGCCTTCGCCAAGCCCCTTCTCGGGGTCCCCCTGGGTTGAGAAGGAAGTGGCAATGATGGGGAGGGCTCACTTGGGAAGAAGAGGAAGCAGCAACATTTTCCCCCCCATGGTGGTTGGGTCAGCAAATTCTCTCATTGTCAATCTTCTCATCTTGGGTGGCATTTATCTCTGGATATCAAGAAAAGACAAAATGGCCTGAGCCGTATTTGTGTGTGTACGGAACTTCTTAACTATCATATTTGGACAGTCACTGAAGTTTTACATAGCGATTTCCTTTTTATAACTGTTGTTTAAAACCCTTTGTAATGTTAACCAAATGGTCTTAAGATGATGACAATGGTAAAAAAATTGTTTAGCCACATGAATCAATTTTATGTGAAGGGAACCTAACATATAAGAGAAAAATGTGGGTCAATTTCCAAACTGAGAGCACTTGTTTTTCCTTAAGAAAAGTTTTTATGTTTACATATAAGTGCCCAGCGGAATTTACCAGCTTTGCCGGAGGATGTTCTGATTATGCAGAGTGTTTTAACATGGAGAAAGTAACTTGGAACCATGCAAACGCGAGCAGAGTCCAAGTAGGCAGTCTTTGGAAATTATGTAAGCTCTCTGGGCCTCAGTTTCCCTAACAGAAATGGGGATAATAACACCTTCTTCCTCAGGTTGTTTTGGGAATTAAATGAAATGATGCAGGATCAGTGCTCAGTGGACAGCGCCTGGCACATCAGAGCTCAGTGGAGGATGATGACAGCACCAACGTCACCGATGGGAATGAAGCGGGCAGTAAGAGTGTGACGGGAACTTTTAAAACAGTTTCTTCATGTCTGTCTCTTGTTTTCTTTCTCTTACTAGGAATGAATTCTTCCAAAACCAAACTAGAGCTCCAGAAGCACCTGACAACATTAACTAACCAGGAGCAGGCCACTATTTTTGAGGAGGTTCAGGTACAGTACACAGTTTTTAATTTCTAGCAGGAAAAAAAAAAAAAGGCGGGCGGCCTACCTGGAAGGGTTCTCTATACACAGTAGGAAGCAGCGTTGTCAGGGCCTGAGGAAGCGACTTGAGATCTTGTTCGTTTAACCATCTTGTAGCTGACCGGATCAGAAATGCAGATTCATGTAGGGTCTCAGCTTTCATGATGAAAGTGACAGAAACAGAGACACTTCTCTCATAAAAGTATAGACTAAGAAGAAAGTATGAAAGGGAAAGAACTTCAGACCTGGGCTTTGGTCCTCGCTCTCCTCTGTCCCCTGGGAGCCTCTGACAGCCCCTTCCTGCTCAGGATTTCACCCGAAGTAGGGGAAGCAAATGAGACATTTTGTACATGAATTTGAACACAGTTGTTTCTCCTTCCTTGGTTTTTAGTTTTGGAAATACATTTAGGTTATGTTATTTACTCAGAGCCATATATCAAGCCTACATTTTTTTTTTTAAAAGCCCACAAAACAGAGCTCAAACCAAGCTTTCTGGCTTTCAGCATTGAGCCTGGAAGCCAGCTCTTGCCCTCGCCTCGAGCTGCAGGCGTGTGGGGAACCACGCTGTGTGTGCTGGCATCCCCGAGTCTGAGCTCAGGAATGCGCTCATCACAAATTTCATGTCTGCTCTAGCCAAGGGGCATTTTCTGTGGTTTCCTTGCACCGTTTATGTAGGAGAGAACATCAGAACAAAGATGTCACTTTCTGAGGGTGGCACAGTGGCCAGCAGGTTCTTCAGGTAAAGGAGTGATGGGGCAAAACCAGGGTGGCAACTGTGTGGGTTAAATTCTCTCTCTCCCCTACGGAAAGACTACAGATAGGGCCCGTGCTCTGTTTTTTATTCCTGTAAAAGATGAATGGATTATCGGGTTTATTTATTTATTTATTTTTTGTGGTACTGGAGATTGAACCCAGAGGGATTCTACTTCTGAGCTAGACCCCCCAGCCTGTTTTAGTTTTTATTTTGAAATAGGGTCTTGCTAAGTTAGCTGCACTAGCCTTGAACCTGTGATCCTCCTGTCTCAGCCTCCCAAGTACAGGGATTACAGGCATGCACCACCGTGCCCAGCATTATCCTTTTCTTTTTAATCACATCTAGAGTTCTTCTCCTATTTCCTTATTCTCCTTCTGCATTAGGATTGGCACATACATATAGAAAGAAAACATAGGAAGATTTTTGTTTGTTTTTCTACAAATGGCCTAGAGGGTAATTTTCAATTGTCTTTATGATTTTTGTTTTCTGAATCAACCTAGATTCACTACTTTGTTTTTTCTTAAAGGGTCTTTTAGAGAGTTCTAAGTATGCCATTCTCTTAGACAAATATAATGTAATTCATACTTGGGATTCAGAAGTGGGCCACCTGCGGCTGATTAATGCAGTTAGACGCGAAGCTGGGCCTTCAGTGCTGACCCACTTGCTACTCTAGAGCTATTGAGTCACTTTGGGGAGCATCCTCCTGGCGAGCATGGAAGATGCACCTCTTCTCCATAATGTGGGTTCTCACTTTATTTATTTATTTATTTTTTATTATTTATTTATTTGCGGTACTGGGGATTGAACCCAGGGCATTCTACCTCTGAGCTACACCCCCCAGACCTATTTTTTATTGTTTATTTGAAACAGGGTTTCACTAAGTTGCAGAGGGTCTCACTAAGTAGCTGAGGCTGGTTGTGAACCAGAGATCCTCCTGTCTCAGCCTCCCAAGTACTGGGATTACAAGTGTGCGCTACCATGCCCAGCCTTCACTTTTATTTAGAGGGCATCACATAGCTTTCTCTAAAACAGTGTGCTGACTCAGTATGGGCAATACCCAGAGTCCTCCTCTGCAGCAATGTGGAGTTCTTAGTGGGTATGGTTCTGAGACTTTACTTGCTCCATGCAGGTTTTTAGATATTCAACACATTATGGCAAAGAAACTTTAGAAAAAGCAGGTGACAGGGGTGTACTTAAAGGGAAAAAAAAAGGCAGTTACTTAATATCCCAGGGCCTAAGTCTCTAAGGTTTCTGATTGCTCTGAAACAAAAAAAGCAGTCATATCGTTCACTGGTTTTGGAAATCCAGCTCATATTTTGCCCTTTATCATTTTAAGTGTGGCTCCTTCTTACCTTCAAGAAATTTGACATGGGTCAAATTTGCCATGGCTCATTTCTTCTAATGGCTTATTGATGGTCTTGTTGAAGTATTTCCTCAGTGACCATTCTTGATTTTCCTAAAACATTTTCTAAACCAAGCCATTGGTTTTGTTTTAGGTGGTAGTGCCTGCTAATGTGTTTGAAAATTATATAATTCAAAAAATCTCATCAAGAAAAAGACGGCTGTGCTGTTTCATGAGTCCTCTTATAATGGAACAGTAGATGTTTTTCTTTGTACAGTCTTTCATGGTTGGTACTTAATTTCTTTTTTTTTTTTTTTTTTGCGGTACCAGAGATTGAACCCTGGGGCATTCTACCTCCGAGCTACACCCCCCGGCCCTATTTTTTACCCTTTATTTTGAAACCGGGTCTCACGAAGTTGTGGAGGGCCTCACTAAGTAGCTGAGGCTGGCCGCGAACCCGGATCCTCCGGTCTCAGCCTCCCAAGTACTGGGATTACAAGCGTGTGCCACCACGCCCGG
>PVJS01056551.1:0-12311 GCA_004027185.1 Glis glis | reverse complement strand
CCTTTACGTGACTCTGGGTCAATATGAGTATACCTCCAGAGGGTCATAGTTAAGGGTCCCAGAAACAGAGCAGGATTTTTATTTGGTTTTTATGTTACTGCTCTCATCTTATCATAATTAACTGCCTTATTTACACATCTCCTCATTTCTTTAACTAAACATGTAACCATATTATTCCATTTGCTAAGGTCCTCACTCTTGCTTTGATAATTTTAGTTAAGGTTTTGCCAGGGACAGCCTCTTTCCTGGAGGCTGCCTCTGGTCTTGGACATAGGTTTTATTACCAAATGTCTTTGCTGTTCTGTATAGGATCCTCTTCTCCAGGAGGATCACATGAAGATCTGTCCATGTTAGATCAAACATAATAGCCAGGTTTTGAAACCCATTTATAAATTATCAGGGTCCTCTGAAAACTGACACAATTTTTACACCAGACTAGCTCAGTCATATAAAAGGAAAATGTATTCAATATATTTCGTTCCCCATTTAAATTTGACTATACATACATTACATATAATTACATATGAAATACATACATATATAATTACCCAATTTTTAAAACAAGCAGTGGCATGACTTGGAATGCCAAGTGTTTTATCACTTTTAATTATATTTGCCTAAAGATCATAATACAACTTAGGAATACAAACATAAAAACCTTAAATTACCATTAACAATTTTGATTAGAGGAAAAAGTGTTTTCTTAAGTTTTGCATTTTATAAGATACTTAGGAAACACATATATATTTAACTTATAAAGGAGCCAGTAATAATTTAACATTATAGTTATATAGAAGTCAACATATATTAACTTAACCATAACATAACCTTAACATATATTAAGTTAACCATTGGAATGAAATTTAGAATTTGTGGCTCAGTAAGATAACTATAATTACAAGTCTATGTAGGTTAACAGCATAGAACAAAAATCAAAGAATAGTTCTAGACTTTTTTAAGCTTAGAGAACAGCATTAAGAATCAGAAATAAGCTTATTACTTGACAGTTGTATCTCTTATATAATAAGACACTTACTCAGTTAAGGCAAACAGATGTAAACCAGGTCTTAATGATGGATTTTGAATGGTACTAAACAGATGACAGAAGTTTAGTAACTCAAGGTATAAATACAATGTACATTATATAAAGAGATCACTTAAAACCTACCAGCTAGCTTGCATGTATATAAAACCCATACACCTTTAGTTTTATAAGCTTTTTATAAAACATTTAGATGAACCTAGATACATAGCACATTTAGCTCTCAGATACATACACATCTATGGTGTCAAATATAGTAATCCAAAGTTATCAACCCCGATTCTGCTAAAATGTAGCTTGCGAGGTAATCAGAGACAGTAAATACAAAAGATTATTTTTATAAATACCTTTCCTCTTAAACAAAATTTTAAATAAATATCACTAAGAGCAGAAAACCTCATTGTTTTAAACATGAAGAACACAGGAGCAGGCCTATGTCTTTGAAGACAACTTTTGGCTATAACACTAGTAACAAGAAAATAAGCCTTTTTTTACAACCCCCACTCTGAGGTAAACAAAGGAGGACTTCTCCCAGCAGCAAAAAAACCCCACAGATAAAAGATGGCACCACCCAGCCTTAATCACTAAAGTTCAAGATGACGCCCAAGAGGGCAGCACCCAGCCTTACCCACGTGAGACCCAAGATGGCGCCACCCAGTAACCATGTGACCCAAAGATGATGTCCAAGATGGTGCCACCCAGTAACCATGTGACCCAAAGATGGCATCCAAGATGGCACCACCCAGTCACATGCGACCCAGGTGAAGTTCAAAATGGCAAACTTTAAAAGAAGTTAAGCTTTGGCTGCAAATCCAGTATTAAATCTGGTTTAAAATTATCACCCTTGTTAGTAATCCTAAAGAATATAATCTTAAACTGCCCCTGACATATATAAAAACACATTTAATAGACTCAAATATAGTCCTTTGCTGAAATTAAACCAAGATTACTTCATATTTAGCAGTTGGATGTTCAGCTTTTAATTATATACAATCTAGATTTTTAAAAGATAAACCATTTAAAAAACTTACTTACATTTACCTAATTTGCCCATTTTAATAGCCAGTCAGCACTTTAGTCATTACTTTAACAAAATAAAAATCCTACAAACAAACAGTAGACATTGCAATTTAAACAGACAATATAATATTAATTAGCTAACCTGAAAAAAATCTTCCTTCTATGACATATCTATGTCATAGCTAACCTTCTATGACATTTCACTTTTATTTTACCAACATACTTAAAACTTATTTGTTAAAAGACTTAAGTCATGTGAACAAAAGACATTTGGATCCATTTTTTTAATTTATGAGTGCTTTTTTATAAACTAATTTTGGTACCATATAGCTTTAATTTGCCAGGCATTGAATCTCTATAGATAACTAGACATAGAGCTAGATGTGTAGTTCCCAAAAATCAAAATATAACCCATTACAGATGTATGTCATGTAACACAATGAGTAATAGATTGAAGATACGAACATGGATGCTCATACAGCAGGGGATGTGTGAAACAGGGACTGTGACTCATGGCTGACACTGAAAAAAAGATTTTCAGGTGGCCACTTGTCACCCAATAAGGCAGACCTTATAGCAAACATCCTCACATTCTATTTCTCAGGGGGAAAAACCCCATATGTTTAGATCTCTGCCCATTTCATTTCTTACTTACAGAAACAAGCCTGCATTTTCTAATTCACATTAGGGCTGAGTCAGGTAACAGAAAACTAGTTTCCTCCTATTTTTCTAAATCTTTTGTCTTTTATTTATTTAATATGTACTCAGGGATAAGTTTTCAGGGATAGATATCAGATAATCCATGATCTTGTAACTCTTTTTGCGCGCTTTAAGAAAAGAGAAAAGACAAAACTAGGCTTTAAACAAATAAGACCAAACCAAATTATCAGGATCAGATTAGCATCTGTCCTGACCAGACTGTAAATATCCTCTATGGCAGGCATCCCTGCCATGAGATATACAGTAACCTGAATCTTCTGCAAACCTTAGCAAACGAGCATCCTTGTTCCTAGGTGCAGACCTAGGGGTGCTACCCTCCAATTAGGGTGCCCCCTCTAACAGGATCCTTCAAGCCAACTTGAGGTCCCTAAACCAGGGTGCCGTTTTTAGCCCCTGCAGAAACAAATAAGACAAGACAAACAAAAATCTGAGAACAGAGTATCCCTGATACCTTATCCCCAGCGATTTGAATGCTTTTAAAAGGAACAAGAGATTTCTGGTATTCCTTCTCTGTAAAACAAAGCACGTGTTAGGTAAACAGTTTCTATCTCCAGTAAATGGCACTGTTCCCTCTTAATACTTCAGTTAAGGCAAAATCCGAAAGTGTCCACGTGGCTTAGCTGGAGCATGAAACAAGCACTTATTTTTATAAAAACAGTTAAAGTTTACCTTTTCCTTTAATTTTACAGAAAGCTTTAGAGCAAGCGTTTTCTCTTCCCTGCTAAAACTGGCTTCTAATTGATTGAAAACTTTTTCACAAAAACAAGAGAACAGCAATAAATCTAGTAGCTGCACATATCACCAATTCCCATGAAAAACCATAGGGTCTCCATTGCCCTGGCTAGCCTCAGCTGCTGCTGCCTGGCCTGGCCTGACATGGCCACGTGGTCGGAGCCTGGGGTCGGGGTGCACGGTGTAGGTGCTGCTGCCTGCTGCTTACACACTCCTGGCCGTTAAAGTATGCCAGGATCCAAATCTTAAAAAGCACCCCATTTTTCGTGCCTTTTAAACACTTATCTTCTAAGGGAGAATGGCTTTGGCCAAAAAGGAAGGGAGCAAGAAATGGACAGGCAGGGAGAGAGAGATCTCTTCCCATTACTCCCACAGCTAGGCACTGGTTTTAGCAACTAGGGCAGTGCTGCCTCTCTCCGGCAGCGGGCAGGAACTTGGCCAAAGGGGGTGATGACTGCCTGCGCCATGGCGGCTTGTGCCGCTGGCAGTGCCGAATCCTCCCGCAGACTGCAGCAGAAGTGGAGCAGTCTCGCAGCAGTAGCCGGAGTCCCAGCCTCCCCCCACTTTCCTACCTGGGAAGAAAGCGTCCAGGTCGCCACCAGGGACGGACGGGTGATCCAGCTACTCACCTCTCTATGTCACTTACTTCTGCCCAGCTCCCCCAACACACAGATAGGACATTTAAAAACAGGGATGAGTAAAATCCAAACATTTTTAAAACTTACCGCTGTTGACTTTTTCTGAAGCCCCACATTGGGCACCAGATTATGTCATGGGAGACATGCTAATTCTGAGGGGTCCTTGGCTTCCATGATGAATAAGAATTTCAACACGTGCCATCAGAAAAAGGCAAAGGTTTTAATTAACTTAAGAAAGGTGGGGATACAGGTTGGGGGTCATCTCAAGAAGGGGAGAGCGAATCTCCCTGCACACGTCCGTCCATCCATCCAAATGAGCAAGAGAGAGTCTGCGTGCTTTCGCAGTTCTTTTATAGGAGGGGGTAGGTAGGGTCACACAGTAGAGGGCAGGACTTCCTCTTAGTCCTCAGTTTCCCTGGTAACAGATAGGCAGTGGGGTCTGACCTTTGTCCTCCTCACCCACCCTACTTATATTAAGCATCTCAGGTGTGGAGAGGAGCCATTGTGATTAAGGGTGTGGACTCATTAAGGCTTCTGCCTGACTGAACACACCCTAGAGGGTGGAGTTAGATTATGAACTTTTAAAATTTTAAATCTATTTTCCCAATGTCTCCTTTCTGCCTAATATTTCTATCTTTTCTATTCTACTTCATCACTTTCTCTAGCCAGAATCTGTGATACCTCAAGAAACCCTTTTACTTCAGTTTCAAGAATTTTGGCTTACCAGTGTACATTAAAATCTGTAATCCCGGTACTTGGGAGGCTGAGACAGGAGGAGAATCGCAGGTTTGAGGCCAGCCTCAGCAACTTAGTGAGACCTCAAGCGACTTAGCCAACCTCTGTTTCAAAAAATAAATAAATAAAATTGACCTGGGGGTGTATCTTGGAGGTAGAACGTCCCTGGTTTCAATCCCTAATGCCCTCTCCCAACCCACAGAATCTGACAGGTTTAAAATGTAGATTCCTGGGCCCCATCCCCAGAGATAATGACTGTGGGTCTGGAGTTTGGCCTGGGAACCTGTATTTTAACATACTCCTGAGGGATCCTGAACCAGGTGATAGCAGGCCATGTTTGAGGAGTTCTGTCATCCTTCCTGGTCCCTGTGGCCAAAGAAGTCTTCCCATGACAGAGCTGTAATTTGGGTCTCTCTTTAGCTCAAAAGTCACTCTTGGGGCTCAGAGAACAATACCCCCCAAATATGACATTTTGGGGGCATGCTAAGCATTTGACCTAAAGGAAAAGTTTCGACTGTTTTTATCACCAGAAGAGTTCCCAGAGAGGGGGACCTCGACTCAGGACAAGTGAAGTCCTTGGTGTATGTGATGGAAAAGAATTTCAGCATGCACCAGTCAGAGACATAGACTTATTTAGGAAAGTAGATACCATTGCAGAGAGAATGTGGGCCATCTCCAGAGCGAGAATCGCAGCCCCTTGATTTGGGGCGTTAATATTTATAGAGGGACAGTAGCCAGGGGCTGAACTAGGGGTGGAGTCTGGGAGGAGTTACACAATTTTGAGCCAGTTTTCCTTGCGCTTCCTATAGCCCGAGTCCTCTGAAACTTTCAGGCAAGGAAACAGACAAGGATTCCAACTAACTTCTAGGCTGGACTGTTCAAGGAGGTATTTGTTTTGCATTTCAAAGCTTCCTGGACATTTCCTGCAGTTCACCTGTGCTTCTCTTAGGAGACTCAGTATGCCTTTCTTTTTCTGTAGTCTCAAATTCCTACCTCACTTTTGTCTACTTAAGTGTAAAGGGAGACTTTCTGGAATCCCCTTATCTGCAGTAAGACCTGACTGCAGAAAGGACCTCAGATGCCCTCATCCCACCCTGGAATCCCATTAATTATCTCAGAGAAGACCAAGAGGGACTTCCATTACGAGATAATGTCCATTCCCTGGGCTCAATCAAACTCCAAAGAGACTGTCTCCAGGACCATTTATTCCCCTCATGACCATTTACAAGCCTTTGGAATTGTCTACCTTCCCCATTCTCCCCTCCCCAATAGGAAGAGGAGTATATAAGTTTCTGATAATGGTAATGGGGTGGGTATTTAAATTCCTGTGATTCCCTACCAGGACTCTGCTCCCAGTTCCCCTTTTGCACATTAATAAGTTTGTATGCCTTTTTCCCATTTAATCTGTGTAAGTTTATTCTACTGAGCCTTCAGAGATTGGGGGGAATTTCCCTTCGACCATATACCACCTGAGGCTCCCCGTCGCATGGAGTGCAGCTGCTGGTGAAAGGGACATTTTCCTTACTGGGGTTCTTGCCTACAGGACCGTGGTGTCCGGCCGCTGCCTTCTGGACACTACTTGGGAGTAGCCCAAGCCAAGTGCCGTCAATTGCAAACTGCTATCTCCCAAAGTCCACGTGATCTGCCAAAGAGAGGTGCAGGTCACCCCTAGGGGCCCCAGTTAGCCTCGATGTCCAGTGGAGGCCTTCAGGTCACTATCCGAGTGGAGCCCAGGCCAAGTGCCGTCAATTACACACCGCTTATGAGAAAGAGAAAAGCTCCCAAAGGAAGGGGTTCCTGAGTGGGTAACCTTTTACAGTGGCTGGTCTAGGGGTTTATATACTTCTTTGAGCCCTCTTTTAATTGGAGTCTTAGAGGCAGTTTTCTGGGATTTGCATAGTGTATTTGCATAGTGTCCTTTGAGTCTCCTTCTCTCAGTTGGGGTTCCAGATGCTGTCTCCGGGAAATCTCTTGGGATTGTTGTTCAGCAGAATAGTTGGAGTTTTGTGAAGCTCTGGTCACTCTCAGGAAACTTCTGATCTCATTATCATTTGACATTTGGGAGGTCTGGTCCTTTTTAGGAACTTTGGAAGTTAGTTAGCATTTGTTCACTCTCAGGAAATGAAATTTTTCCACCGTGGCCCTCGGCCCTATCTGCCTACTTCTTTCTACCTTCTCACTGGGTCAAGCTTCCTGTGCCCTGTGTATATCAACACCAAGCAACATTTCTACTTTCATCTCCCACATTTCCCACTCATTTCATAGTCTATCTCTACAGCCCATTTCAAACTTAGGAGATAAAGTCAATTAAAATAACTACATAATTAATAAGAGCCAGTGTCCTATACTAAATTCTAGTTTAGAGAAGTGGTTGTGGGGACCAAAGTTTTGTTATTATTTTAATTGTAGAGGGCACATATATAAAATTAAGAAAATTCAATTATTAATATGTGGTTTAGGAAAAGAGTAGTATTGGCATTTTTTGATACGTGAACACATTTTGTCTCGCACTTCTTGAGATACTGGGATTCAGGAGATGTTGAGTTTGGGAAATGTGGCCTGACTAACCATGGATACTTAGTTATGATAGTTAATTTTATGTATCAACTTGACTGGCCACGGGGTGCCCAGATTAAGGGCTATTTCTGGATGTTTCTGTGAGGTGTTTTGGGATGAGATCAGTATTTGAAACAGTGAATACAATAGATTAGCCCCCCCACAATGTGGGTGGTCACCATCTAATACTGTTGTTAGGCAGTTGGGCTAGAGAGGATGGATCTAAGGTGTAGTCAGGCCAGCCCTCAGGAGGGGAGAAACAGAGATTCCCTGTTCATCAGCAATTAGAAAACCAGAGTGCTATCAGGAAACTAAAACTTCAGTTTGACTGGACTTAATGCATGCACACCAACCCCCAAGCTCACCTGAAGGCTGAGATATTCTAACATCACTTACATTGTGATTTTTGACCCCCACTCCCATGAGTTTCACTTAGGCACCAATGGGAAAATTTCCAACATGGCAAATTTAGCACAGGCACGCTAAGCTGTGGTGCGAAAATAGCAGGAATTGCCCCAAATGCATAATGCATGAGAAGGACATGCCAAGCCACGTCCACTCTGCTTGAGGAATGGACTGTTCCATGCACTGTACGCTTCCCTTCCAACATGGCCTCCTCTCTTAGGACCCACTCATTTCACTAAATAAACCCTTTATGCTTATCCCATGTCGGTAATCTGAAAGCCTTCTTTCAAGAAGACAAGAACCTGGAAACTGATGCCCAGTGATGCTCTGAGAACCCAACTAGAACAAATGACAGAAGAGTAGAGAATTTGCCCCTTTTGCTTCCTGCCCCCCTACCTGAGCAGAGACAGCTCATCTCATTTTCTCTGCCCCTTGGACCAGGATTTACACCATCAGCTTCCCTGGTTCTCAGTGTTGATGAGTAAAACGAGGGAGGCCAGTGACAGGGGAGAGACGAACAGCCTGGCCCTTTGTCACTGGGTATCTCTCTGGGCTGAGGAATGTCGTCATCTGTGAGTCTCAGAGGGGCATAACTAGCTGGCAATGTGGAAGAGGGCTTAAAGGGACCAGCTACAGCAAGAAAGACCAGTTAGGAAACACACAATGAGCCACATTTGAGGCACCCGAGGCCAACTTCCTCACTGGCCACTGCCCTCACACATATCCTTCCCCTAAATGCTATGGCCCCCCACAACTGTTTGTTCTGATCCTTTGAATCCTTCATGCCTCACTCTCCACATGCGTTTCTCCCTCTGCTTGGAATGATCTTCCTCCCGTTTCTTCTTTGTGAACCTGCTTTTAACCTTTAAACTCAACAAAAATGTCACCTTCCCTGAGATGCATTTTCCATTCCGTTTAGAGAAATTAAAATACTTTCCTTTTGGCCCCCATGGTATTCCCTGTGCACACAGAGTTCTGTAAATATCTCTGTCTGCTTTGCTTTCTTCCATGAGTTAATGCCTATACAGTAGTCAGGAATCAGCATCAGCATCATTTCTTCAAGTTTCCAAGTCTAGGTTCTATCTTTTGCTATGCTTTTTCATATACCTGAATCTTTCTCCTTCTTCTCCTTCTCCTCCTTCTCCTCCTCCTCCTCCTCCTCCTCCTCCTTCTTCTTCTTCTTCTTCTTCTTCTTCTTCTTCTTTTTGGTGGTGGTACTAGGGATTGAGTCCAGGGGCATTCTACCTCTGAGCTACACTCCCAACCCTTTTTTTCTTATTTTGAAACAGGGTCTCGCTAGGTTGATGAGAGTCACACTACTTGCTGAGGCTGTCCTTGAACATGTGATCCTTCTGTCTCAGCCTCCCAAGTACTGGGATTATAGGCATGTGCCACCATGCCCAGCTACACCTGAATCTTTCTTTCAAAGCCCTCCTCTGAGTTTGAAATTGTGTTTTAGTGGGGGACATTACCAGACTAATGGCCCTCTCCCCATAGGGCTGTAAGCATCAGAAGAACAGAGACCAGATTCATCATTGAATGCTCAATATCTATCACAGGATGCTGGGCACACAGTAGGAGCTCAGTAAACATTCTTTGAATGAATGAATGAATGAATGAATGGTTAAAGAACCCCTCCTTTGGGTACTGAGGCACTCCCTTCTTTTGGAGCTGTCTTCTTTTGGTTGCATTAAAAAATAACTTGAGTTTAAGGATAAAAGGAAATTTATTGGAAGATTACTTGGCAAATCATGTAATTCAGGGAAGAGTTGAACAAGTCAACTCAAGAAAGATATATAACTGGGCTGTTTTTGTGATGTCAACCTCAAGAGTTAATGGGTATTTCCTGTGGAACTTGGCAATTAATGTGGTTAGTTCTCATCTCCTGGTCTTTGTTGCTCTCACTCACATTCCAAATTCCCAGGAGAGAGAAATTGATTGACCCAAGGATTTGCCCCTACCCCAGCCAGCCCTCAGGAGGCAGCTCCATGGGTATAAATGTGGCTGCCAGAGCTTATTCATGTGGTTCCCCAAGAAAAGGGAATGGCTATGAGCCAAAGATACAGAGTTACCAAGTAAGGTGTGCTCTCAGTCCCTTGCCCCATATCTAATATGCTTTCTTCTTTCCTTCTTCCCCACTCCTTTTTAGCATCATCCTCTGCTCTGGTAACGGTGACACCAGATGCTATAAAACCCAAACCAGGAGTGGACTAGGGCTGAAACATCATACATATTTGTTTATTTCTTTCTCTCCTAAAATCCCAAATGTGTCCCGATCTGTTGGTGCCTGTCCTCCAAGAAATGCTTCGGGATCCATCCTCCTTCCATGCTGTGTTTATTTCTGTATTCAATAGCAGAAGCTGCAAGGCCTCTGTGTTCACCTGCACCAAGTCTGTGAAGGACGATGAGCAAAGGGGACCCGAGCTGGAAGTGATACACACAACTTCTGTTCACATTCCACTGGCTAGAACCTGCTCACGTGAGTGCCACCTCTAAATCCCAGGGAGACTGGGGAACAGAATTAATCTGAGAGTCCAGGAAGGAAAGGAAGGAAGTTGGAGGACCCACTAGCCCAGCTGTGGACTGTTAGTTGGACAAGCCTTTAGCCCTTTCTCCTAGACAGTGGGTGAGCAAATTTGTGCACAGCTGTGTGTTCCATACTGTGTGTTCCATATTGTGTGTTCTATACTGTGTTTCCCAGGGGCCAATCTGGATGCCCGAAGGTTAGAGCATGTTGAATGGCCAAACAGTGGGTTTTCTAAGGACTTGATCAGCAACATGAGGACTTTTCTCACTCTAGAAACTACCCCCTAGACTCTACATGCCTTACTTATATCACATGACCTCCTTGTCCTGGCCACACTTGATTGGCAGAGGGTTAGACTCTTGACCGACCAGTCAGATTCTCTCATCTGGGAATTTGAATTTGATCAGAGGGTCAGATCTTGGAGGTTGGTTGTGGAATCATCTTCGTAGCATCCCCATGGAGGAAGACCTTCAACCCCCTGCGGGGGAGAGCCTCAAGAAGCTGTGGCTTGGGTGTTCCCAAGGCTGGTTGTTCATGGCTGCCTTCTCTGGAGGGATCTGTACTATCGAATTGTCCTATGTCCAAGTTACTTACATTAGTGGCTATTCCTTGTAAGCAAAATGAATTTTAGTTGATTAACAAAAAAGTAGTTGTTTGACCTTGGGCAGATCACTGTACTAGCCACATTTATAAAATGAGGATAATTTTATCTGTCCTGCCTACCTCTTGGGACTGTTGCAAGACTTAACTGAAATAAAGCACATGAAGTGCTTCAAAGACAGTGAAAATCCATACAAACAGAAGTGGAGCTATTTGTCTATAGCAAGATGAGTTTTAAGAGCTTTCTCCAAGCATAAAATAAGTTTTCTTGCTTGCTTACTTTTTTTTTTTAACTTCAATTGCTTGTGGTCAATCCCTCTCAAGTTCAGGAAGCCTCCAGAGTTAGAGGTTTGCTTTTCTTTTCTTTTGCTAGATATTTAATACTTTGATTATTTCTGACACTGAAATTACCCATTATGGTGTTGTCCTTTGCCAAACCAAGCCTAATTTCTGCATTATTACTGTGGAGGCTGTTTTCAGCAGCTCTGTTTGAGAGTCTGAATAGAGCGGTTGTTCTCAACCACATCAAACCCAGAGTCCTCTTTTGGAAACATATTTCACACCCCTTACATTTCTGGAATAAAATCGTATTAGTTTGCTAGGGTGACTATATGAAGTACCACTAATTGGGTGGATTAAATGATAGACAGGTATTGTCTCACAGTCCTGGAGGCCAGATGTCCAACACTGAGGTGTGGGCAGGGTTGGTTTCTTCTGAGCACTATGAGGAAGAATCTGTTCCAGACCTTGTCCTTGGCTTGGAGATGGCCAGCTTCTCCCTGTGTCGTGAGTGTGTGTGTGTGTGTGTGTGTGTGTGTGTGTGTGTGTATGTATGTATGCGTGTGCATGTATGCAGGTATGGTACTGGGAATAGAACCCAGGGGTGTTCTACCTTTGAGCTACACCCCAGCCCCTTCTTATTTTTTATTTTGAAATTGGGTATCGCTAAATTGCTAAGGCTGGGCTCACACCTGTCATCCTCCTGTCTCAGCCTCCCAAGTACGGGGATTAAAGTTGTGCAGCACTGCGCCAGCTTTCTGAGGTCTTTTTTTTAACGTGCTTTTATTGGTGCATTGGAGTCTTACTTCGCAATGAATACCTATTTGATGTTAATATACATGCACACAGCTCTTAGAGCCCCCCCACCTCCCCCCACCCATATGAAGTACCGAGAATGATGTTGGTATATTTTCACATGTACATATTGTTTATGATAGTAATTCCACTGATTCGCTTCTTTCTTGCTCTCCCCCTTCCCTTGTACCACTTCCCTTGCCCCACTGAGGGTTCTCCATTATCAACTGGAGTCCCTTTTGTGTCCCCACTACTCCCTAGG
>PVJS01056550.1:0-12312 GCA_004027185.1 Glis glis | reverse complement strand
GTAGAATTCCATTGTGTGTATTTCCCATAATTTTGTGATCCATTCATCTGTTGATGGACACCTAGGTTGGTTCCATAATTTGGCTATTGTGAACTGTGCTGCTATGAACATGGATATGCATATGTTACTGTAGGTCTCTGGTTTCAACCCCTTTGGAAAGGTACCCAGTAGTGGTATAGCCGGATCATATGGTGGATACATTCCCAGTTTTCTAAGGAATCTCCACACTGATTTCCATAGTGGCTGAACTAGTTTGCAATCCCATCAACAATGTAGAAGAGTTCCTATTTCCCCACATCCTCACCAACATTTATTGTTATTGGACTCTGAGATGCCATCTAACCCCAATCAGAATGTCTTTCACTGTATTTTAGAAAGAGGCACCTGGGCATGGTAGTGCACATCTGTAATCCCCGTATTTGGGAGGCTGAGACAGAAGGATCCCAGGTTTGAGACCAGCCTCAACAACTTAGTGAGACTCTCAGCAACCTAGGGAGACCTAGTTTTAAAACAAAAAATTAAAAAAGAGCTGGGGATGTGGCTCAGAGGTAGAATGCCCCTGGGTTCAGTGCCCAGTACAAGGAAAGAAAGAGAAAGAAAAGAAAAGAAGAGAGAGAGAGAGAGAGAGAGAGAGAGAGAGAGAGAGAGGAAAGAAAGAAAGAAAGAAAGAAAGAAAGAAAGAAAGAAAGAAAAGAAAGAAAGAAGAAAGAAAAAGAAAGGCAGGCATAATTCTCAGTATTGGCCAATCCCAGACAAGAAAAAATATTTGGGGGGATAAACAATATAATTTGGGTATCTTTGGCTTATTGCTTAAAATGTGAAATTGTTCAGTATCTCATTTTGATGCAAAGTGCAATCCAACATCACACTTGATGAGCTTCACTTCAATTGCCATTTAGAAGCTTTATGGTTTTTGCTCTAATGAAAAATTATATAAAGCAAATTTATCTAAAAGGCCATATTTTTTACCATCTACTTCTTCTTATAAATAAATTTTATGTATCTCTGAAATTCCAATCCATGTTTCTACTTTAGCATCTACTCTAAAAGTGTTAGGGAAAAAAGAGAATTAAAATAAGCACCAATTTCCAAATTACATGACCTTTTGAGCAAGTCAGTCTACCTGTATATGCAGGGGGTGCATGCTTTTATTGTACTACTATCCTCTTTTTACCTTTCTTTTTTATATTGTTCATTACATGAAGGTTTGAGCAGTTCTCTCAATTTTCATTCTTTTAATTGTCATTAATTTTCTAAAATGGTCAAAATAATGTTCCATATTTGTAGCCAATATGTCTGCTCCCAGCTGGTTAGGATTCAGTTAGTCTGTTAATTTAGTTGTTCTGTTTTGTTTTTCCAGCTAAAGATCTTAATTTACCTATAAAATCCCAATTTTCTAGCCCTATCCCTTACTAATTAATTATTCATCCTCTGCACAGCATCATCCTTTTAATTGGAATGCTTACTTTTGATGGACTCATTCCTCATTTTGGTCTACCTGCTGTTGATGAGACTCAAGCCCTTGGTAGTAAGAAAGGCTGGCCTTGTATCTGCCATGTGGTCGCACTCAGACCCCCTGCTTCAGCCTGATGGCAAGAACTGCAGAGGAATCTGGAGCCATAAGCAGAGGCTCTCAAACACTCTGGGCAAGGAGAAGGACCAAAGGACCCACCCAGATAACGAAGCTTGTTTCCCATCAGCTGGATAAACTGACATCTACCAAACTTATGCTGCGGTTTACATATTTCACCTTTGCAGTCAACATCACTCGGCTGCCCTCTGAGGTCTGAGGAGGCTGTTCTCTAAAATCAGAGAAACCTCACCTGTGTGTCTTCTCTGGCAGTGTTTCGCTTAGTTTGCTTCAGCCTCGAGACATTATCAAGGGGAGGTAAGCCCATCCTTACAAACAAAACCTTAGAGAAAAACATGGGGTGATGTTCTGTTACTTTGATACCCCAATAAAACACTCATCCTAGTATTCATGCTCTTGGTTATCTGAGCCCTTGACAGATCTTTGCCAAGATCTTGTTTGGGTCAATGGGACATTACCAAGTGTGGTGCAGGTTGAGGCCTAATTAAGTACTTGTATGTGGGTATTGTCCTCTTGGAATGCTCCATCTTGGAGCTACACATGGAAGGGTGAAAGGCCAAGAGGCCATTCCACCTCTAACCAAGCTGCCTGCTGAATGTTTCTTGTGAGTGACCTTGGCAGCCCAAGGTGGAGTGGGAGCTTCTCCCAAGGGAGACCATCAGCCCACTGAATCATATGAAATAATAGATCCCTCAGCTACCACCCTTTGTGATGGCTTGTTCCACAGCGACAGAGAGCTAAGAAACATGGTATTAGGTTGCATTCTTACTTGCACATGGTGTTTGTGATAGGTTTTCTCTTAAGAGAGATTTGCTGTGTATACACATTTCCTTTTGATAAAGATTCAGCTCTAAATTTATATCCAGTTGAAATGTCAGAAGGATGCCCAACACCCTGCAATGTGCTTTGGCCTCTGAGCTATTTGAAAACATGTCACCCTAGTGTAGCCCTCTCCTCACCAACATCCCTACCAGGGAGCCTAACTGGCTGGTGCCTGGGCATTGGGAGTCATATTTCTGAAAATGCTGACAGATTGCTTCACAGATCATTGTCACAATATCATCTCACTGAATCTTGAGTTGCATTCATGGTAGCAAATTTGTGCAGAGGTTCATTTTATATTTTTAGATTTCTATGATTTTATGTTTATGTTTATTCCTTGAAATTAGAAACTCAATTATTTTTTGTAGTACTGGGGATTGACCCCGGGGGCATTCTATCTCCAAGCTACACCCCCAGCGCTATTTTTTATTCTTTATTTTGAAACAGGGTCTCACTAAGTTGTGGAGGGCCTCACTAAGTAGCTGAGGCTGGCCGTGAACCTGAGATCCTCCGGTCTCAGCCTCCCATGTACTGGGATTACAAGCATGTGCCACCATGTCAAGCTAGAAATTCAATATTTCTAATGAATAATATTTACAGATTTTGACAGTTTAATCACATAATCAATAGTTTAAATTATTTACTAAATGTATTAATGAAATGCAAATCCTTTTCGTTAAAATGCTAATGTATTAAAGGTAATTATGAAACTTTAGAAAACTATAGGGAAAAATCCACCTATAGAAAAAGTGTGAACATTAACAGTGGACTGGTTAAATAAACCCCACTATAACCATACAATGGAGCACTATGTAACTATAAAAAAAGAACAATCTCTCTAAGTATTGATACAGTAAGGGCTCCTAGATATATTACTATATATATAAAAAAGCAAGGGTCAGAACAATGTGTATAGTATGCTGCCTTTGGGGCTAAATGGGGAAAAATATCTATCTTTGTATTTGTATGTACACATAATATTTTAAAAATCCAAGAACAGGAGTGGAAAACTGGCACTTGGGCAATAAGCACAAGATGGAGACTTTGCATTGTACACTTCTTTTACTTTCTGGGTTTTTTCTTAATATTTATTTATTTACTTATTTATTGTGATACTGAGGATTGAACTCAGGACCTTTCTACCTCTGAGCTACACCCCCAGCCCTTTTTATTTAGAAATAGGGTCTCACTGAGTTGCTGAAGTTTTCACTAAATTGCTGAGGCTGGCTTCAAACCTGTGATCCTCCTCTCTCAGCCTCCTGAATCCTGGGATTACAGGCATGCGCCACCATGCCCAGCAGGGTCTATTTCTTTAACAGTAACTTTTTTCCTTTCTTTTCTTTTTTTCTGTGGTACTGGGAATTGAACCCAGGGACTTTCTACCTCTGAGCTACACCCCCAGCACTATTTTATTTTTATCTTGGAAGAGGGTCTCTCTCTCTAGGTTGATGAGAGTCTCACTACTTGCTGAGGTTGCCCTCCAATATGTGATCCTCCTGTCAGCCTCCCAAGGACTGTGATGATAGGCATGTGCCGCCACACCCAGCTTAGCAGCAACTTTGCTCCATTGGTTTGCATCAGTATAGGAGTCTTTATTCTAGCTTGCTATCTTCTCGCACATGATGTGGCTAGTGCCCACCATGATCATCATGATCATTGTCTTTGGTGCCATCTCTTTCTTTGATGTTATTTATCATCTAGTTCAGGTAAATAAATGTATCTTTCAAAAATGTTTCGTGGCTTTTATTGGAAATTTGTCAGATCTATAAGGTTGAGTAGAAAGTATTTCTTTTAAAAATAGGATTGTTAGCCAGGCTTGGTGGTGCCTGCTTATAATCCCAGTTCTTGGGAGGTTAAGACAGGAGGATTGCAGATTCAAGGCCAGTCTCAGCAACTTAGTGAGACCCCGTTTTCAAAATAAAAAAAATTAAGCTGGATGTGGTGGCACAAACCTGTAATCCCGGTACTTGAGAGGCTGAGACAGGAGGATCCTAGGTTTGGTGGTCAGCCTCAGCAACTTAGTGAGGCCCTCCACAACTTAGTGAGACCCTGCTTCAAAACAAAAATAGGGCTTGGAGTGTAACTCAGAGGTAGTATGCCCCTCGGTTCAATCCCCAGTACCCCAAGATAGGTAGATAGATAGATGATAGATGATAGGTAGATGATGATAGATAGATAGATAGATAGATAGATAGATGATAGATAGAAAAATATAAACACAGATGGGGGCATAGCTTGGAGGTAGAATGCCCCTGGGTTCAATCCCCAGTACCAAGAAAAAAAAGTAGGACTGTTTTTGTCTCTATTTAGTCAAGCCTTCTTATATGTCTCACAATTTTTGTTTGTTGGTTTTCTCCTTACGGGTCATACATATTTCACATTAAAGGTATTCCTTGAAGGTTGGGGATGTGGCCTGTGCTAGAGTACTTGCCTAGCATCAACAAGACCCTAGTTTTGATTCCCAGCACCACATTCCTTGGTACTTTATGGGTTTTGTTTCTATTGTGAATGGAATTTCTTTTTCTTATATTTTTCTGCTTTTTCCTTAGAAAAAAGAATGCTTTTGATTATATATTTACCTCAAATCTGGCCTTCTCAGTGGTTCTATTACCATCATGGAAATGATTTCCAGTTTAGGTTTTCTGGAAATACAAATTGTCTTGACACTTAAACTCGCCTGGAACTCTGTTAATTAAAAGAAGGGGGAAATCATTAATGCTCTCACAATCAGCAGTAAATGGTTGCTTTGACTACTTTTCATCAATTTTAATGTTCTGTGGACACAGCCTGTGTTTTAGGGACCTTGCAAACATAGAAATGTAAATGGATGCCAACGAATTACAAGTATAATAGCAGTTCTTAATTTAGATATGAACAATGCACCCAGGTAACTCTACTCTGTTTTGACAGATACAGGTCAGGAGAAGTGAGAATCCCAAATAGAAAGGAAACTGAAGAAGCCAGCAGCATGGCTGAATTAGCGGCTGGTCATTAAGTCCCCAAGTGCTTCAGTTCATTCTGTATGTAACTGGTTCTACCTTATCACCTTTGTACACATAAAGATTCCTTAGAGAATCAGAAAGACATTAGCTTCATGGAGACTTCTCACCTAAAGCTGCTACTGAGATACTCATCTTTCCTCTCAGCCAAGGAGATAAGAGGAATGATCTGTGCCCTGAGAAATGGCAGGGGAATGATAGAAAAGGTCATATTTTAGCTGGGCGTGGTGGTGCTTGACTTTAATCTCAGTATTTGGGAGTTTGAGACAGGAGGACTGCAGATTCAAAGCCAGCCTCAACAACTTAGCAAGGTCCTCAGCAACCTAGTGAAACCCTGTTTCAAGAAATAAGAAATATGAAGGGCATTCTAGCTCAGAGGTAGACTGCCCCTGGGTTTAATACCCAGCACCATACACACACACACTCAAATCATACTTTATAATAGTAAATAAAAGAGCAATCTCTCTGTTGGAAAATCAGAGTCAGGATGCACTGTGGCACCCTCTCCAAGGAGGAGCCCTCTCAGGCCAGCACAGTGTCATTTCTGCAAGGCCAGAGGAAACAGGTGCAATTGCTTTTCTTTTTCATTTTTGCTTTCTGACCCAGGGGCTCCCTTCTTCCTCCCAGATGGCTCCTGTCTTTCTGGCTTGCTGTGATATAAAATCAGGGCAAACCATCACTCTTTGTTTTCCAGTGAGAAGTGAAGAATTCAAAGCAATATCTCATCTTGCTCAATCTGTTCTTCCTCCAAGCTATGGCCCTGGCCACCCGCATCTGGGGGTGCATGAACCCCATTGTGCCTAGGAAGGGCCTTGCTTACCTCCTTGCCTCTGTTGTATTCTCTTTCCAGAGCAGGATGCAGTGCATGGCACCATCAGACACAATAAACACACAAAATGTAGGCATGAGCTATATGATATTTTAGACATGAATCTGTACATTTCTGCTGTTCCATGGGACCTCCTCCCCTTCAGAACATTGGTTCAGACCTGGGATCTACTAGAGAAAGGAGAATTTTTTTTCTTCCACCCTTAGATATCTTTGTTATAGTTTCTGATAACACTAAAAACATTCCTTTTCCTGAAAAATTGGTTCAGGGTTGGAAAGTCACTCATTTTTAAAAGTCTGGTGGGAACTGAAGCTGTGTCTTAAGGAACCATCTCCATTTCTGGAAGAGATAGCCCAGGCTGCAACTGCAAAGAAAGCCATAACTCTTCACAGAATTGAGATCCTTCCAGGGTAGAACGAGCTGCCAAGAATAGGGGAGTAGAAGGGGAGTTGGATTTTTTTTATCAATTTTAGATTTTCATTTATTTGAACTTTAACTCTCAAGTACAAGATAATTTGATTTCAAAATTTAATTCCTGGCTGGACATAGTGATGCACACCTATAATCCCAGTACTTGGGAGGCTGAGACAGGAGGATCACAGGTTCAAGGCCAGTCTCAGCAACTTAGGCCCTCTGCAACTTAGCAAGACCCCGTTTCAAAATAAAAAGTTCTGGGGGTGTAGCTCAGAGTTATAATACCCTTGGTTCAATCCCCAGTACCTCCCCCCAACCTAAAAATTATTATTTTGGATCTTGCTGTCTTTGGGCTTTACCATACAAGTATGTCTAATTTTAAACTTTCTCCCGGATAATTTGTAATGGAAGAGGAGTTTTATATTTACATCCAGGGCATCTTTAGAGTTTTCCTATTTTATTTTTGGTGTATCTTAATGGCATTATTTGCTCTCATTGCACAACCTCTGGTGATAAACATGATTGGACCTCAACAGGAGAGGGAGTAAATTTTAGCTTTGAGTAACAGTGACCAGCAAGCTTCATGTGCTGTTCTGATTCATTCCAGACTCTTCTGGGGCAAAACCTAAACTACCCAACAGATTTTGTGGGGCCTGAAGCTTGTATAATTTGCAGGGAGGAAGTATCTTAAGGAAAAAAGAACATAAAATGAATACAAAATTAGGGAGAGGGGGAGGACAGCATGTTTCGGGTACTCTAAGACTCAGAACTCAACCAGTGGGAAGACTGCTTCTTGGAAAGGGAAGAAAAGTGGTCAGAGCTCAAAAGAAGAATGCCAGACGAAATTCGGTGGAATTGGACACAGCACAGAGAGCAGAGGGCTGAAAAGAGCTCTGTGTGTCTCATCTGGTGAGTGGAGAGCGGAGGCAGCGACATCTTGGCAAGCCTGCACCAGGACTGGTGGCTGCTGGTTGGGTCTCAGAGACCAACTCCAATAAAGAAGAATCAAAATATTGTCAAGCCAGTGACTACAGAAAACCATCATCAAAAGTAATTGCAGCGGGCTACAGTAGGACACAGCAGAAACAAGAATTAGCAGACAGTCCCTAGGGACATTTGGGCAGGAGGGACCTAGGGTCAGCAGTTCACTGTTCCCCTGTGGGGCCTCCAGCAATCACTACAGGACCACCAGCCTTGGTGTCTGTGGGGTGAAATAACTCAGCCAACCATGCTGCAGGCTTGGAAGACTACAAACTCATCCCTGGCGGTGTTTGGGTGCTACAAGCAACAAGGCCAGAGACCAACAAGGTCTCACATGATTACAGCTGCCCAGAGCAGCAGCAATGTCCTTGGGGCTAAATAAGTGAGTCACTCAAGCCCCAGGCTCAGAACGGTACAATCTCTCCCTGCCAGAGCTTGGACCTTGAAACCAGGGATGTCAAGGGCCAGCAGGGGTTCACAGGATCACAGCTACTGGCTGGAAACTCCACACTCTCTCCACCAGCAGACTTTGTGCCTGGAGTGCATGCATGCCAGTGACTGACAGCTCCATGTGATCACAACCAGCACATCAGTGGTAGTGTCCTTGGGCCATCAAAGTTCACCAGGTAGGCCACAAGCTAGGAACATAGTAATCTCTGGCCCTGCTGAGCTTAGGTCCAGTGGCCACAGAGGCCAGAGGTCAGTGCTCTTCAGACTTTCATAGGTTCACAAAGAGCAGAACAGTGGTGGTGTCTGTGGAGCATTAAGTCCCAATCAGCAGGCCACAGGCTTTGAATGTAACATCATAGTCTCTGGCTCTATAGAGTTTGGTCCTAGAGAGTGCAATGACCTGCAGCCAATCAGAGACTCCTGTTTACCTGCACTAAGAACTATATCTTGTTAAAGAAGCTCTGGGGGACAAAAATCAAAAGCTTGATTTATGAAACAGATTCGTAGAGGCAAATATATACCTCTAGCATTGACCTTATTATAAAAGATAACAAATAGACACAGGACTCTCACACAAAGAGTAAGAGGATGCCAAGACAACAGAAATACAAACCTGAAAATTCTGGAAACATGAGAATGAAGACAAACAAGGAAACAAAAACTCCCACAACTCAACAACAAGGGAGACCACCAATACTGAACCACAGGAAATGCCAGAAAGAGAATTCAGAATTTTGATTTTCAATATGATCAAAAGCATCAGAGATGAAATCAGAGAAAAATGTACAGGAAATGAAAGAACACATGAATAGAGAAATTGGGGCCCTAAGTAAGAACCAAAAGAAGGTTTGAGTGAAATGAAGGAGTCAATAAATGAATTAAAGGCTTCAATAGAAACCACCTCTGGAAGGCTAGATGACAAAGAAAATAGAGTCTCACTCTTAGAAGACAGCTTATTCAAAACTGACCACACAGTCAACAATACAGAGAAGACAATACAACATGACCAGAACATACGAGAAATATGGATAATATGAAACAACCTAAATTATGGATAATAGGCATTGAAGAAGGTCTAGAAGGACAAACCATGGGTATTAGAAACCTCTTCAGAGAAAAAATATCAGAGAATTTCCCAAAGAAGAAGACTTGGACATCCATGTACAGGAGACATTCAGAACACCAACAAGACAAGATCAAAGAAGAACTTCCCCACACTACATAATAATCACAATTACTAACATAGAGGCCAAGGAAAGAATCTTAAAAACATTGAGAACAAAAGAACAGGTGACATTCAGGGGTAAAACAATAAGAATCACTTCAGACTTCTCAACCCAAGTCATGAAAGCCAGGAGGGGCTGGTATAATGTACCCCAGATCCTGAAAGAAAGCAAATTCCAACCAAGACTGCTATATCCAGGAAAGGTATCATTCAAAAGGGATGGAGAAATAAAAACCTTCCAAGAAAAGCATAAACTAAAAGAATTTATGACTACCAAGCTAGTACTAGAGAAAATATTTATAGAAATAAAACACAAAGAAGAAAAAAGAAGTAAATACCAGAACCAGAGAAAGGGCAAATTCCACCAGATGGGCAACTAAATGAAGGATAAATAACACTATATAAAACAGAAAATATGCTGGGCGTGGTGGCACACGCTTGTAATCTCAGTACTTTGGGAGATGGAGACCGGAGGATCCGGGTTCGTGGCCAGCCTCAGCGCTCGCTCTCTCTCTCTCTCTCTCTCTCTCTCCCTGTCTCTCCCTCTCTCTACTTAGCGAGGCCCTCCGCAACTTCGTGAGACCCGGTTTCAAAATAAAGTATAAAAAAATAGGGCCAGGGGTGTAGCGCGGAGGTAGAACGCCCCTGGGATCAATCCCCGGTACCACAAAAAAAATAAAAATAAAAAATTAAAAAATAAACAGAAAATATAACTCAAAATGACAGGAAACAAAAATCATCTCTCAATAATAACACTGAATGTCAAAGATCTAAAATCCCCAATTAAAAGGCATAGACTAGCAATATGGCTTAAAGAACATAATCCAACTATATGCTGCTTGCAAGAAACTTGCCATCCATATACTCAAGGTGAAAGGATGGAAAAAGATATACTATGCAAATGGAAAATGAAAACAAGCAGGGGTAGCAATGCTCATGTCTGACAAAACAGACTTTAAGCTAAAATTTATCAGAAGAGACAAAGCAGGTCACTTCTTACTAATAAAAGGAACAATCCAGGAAGAAGATGTAATGATAGTAAACATTTTTTCCCCAAATGTGGGTGCACCCACTATTATAAAACAAACTCCTCGAGATATTAGGTCTCAAATAGAGCCAAATGCAATAATATTGACAGACTTCAACACACTGCTCACACCACTAGATCAATCTTCTAGGCAAAAAATGAGTAAAGAGTCTTCAGAGCTAAATAACACTATAAACCAAAGAGCCTAATAGACATATACAGAATATTCCAACCAACAGCAGCTGAATACACATTCTTCTCAGCTGCTTATGGAACCTTCTCCAAAATAGACCACATTCTCAGCCACAAAGCAAGTACCAGCAAATTCAAAAAATGTAATATAATTCCCTGCATATTTTTGGATCAAAATGGAATGAAAGTAGAAATCGAAAACAGGAAGATCAAAAGAAATCGCATAAATACATGGAGACTGAATGGTACACTCTTGAATGAGGACTGGATCAGAGAAGATATAAGGAGAGAAATAAAAAATTCCTAAAATTAAATGAAAATAGAGACACAACATACCAAAAACTATGGGACACTTTGAAGGTGGTTTTAAGAGGAAGATTTATAGCACTGAGTGCCCACATAAAAGAGTCAGTAAATAAACAATGTAATGACACACCTCAAGGACCTAGAAAAACAGGAACAGTCTAAACCCAAATCCAGTAGAAGGCCGGAGATAATTAAAATCAGATCAGAAATCAATGAAATAGAGAACAACAACAAAAAATACAAAAGATCAACAAAACAAAAAGCTGATTCTTTGAAAAGATTAACAAGATTGATAAACCCTTAGCCAACCTACTCAAAAGAGAATCAACCCAAATTATTAAAATCAGAAATGAAAAAGGAGATATCACAGGCAATAGGGAAATCTAGAGGATCATCAAAGACTATTTTGAGAATTTATACTCCAATAAACTGGAAAACATAGATGAAATCAACAGATTTCTAGACACATACAACATACCTAAATTGAACCCAGACGACATAGAAAACCTAAACCGACCAATAGCAACCAAAGAGATAGAAATAGCAATAAAAAGCCTTCCATCAAAGAAAAGCCCTGGTCCAGACGGATTTCCAGTTGAATTCTACAAAACCCTTACAGAAGAACTAAACCCAATATTTCACAAGTTATTCCATGAAATTGAAAGAGATGTAATCCTTCCAAACTCCTTCTATGAGGCCAGTATCACTTTAATACCAAAACTGAATCAAGATTCCCTCAAGAAAAGAAAATTACAGACCAATATCATTGATGAACATAAATGAAAAAATTCTAAACAAAATCCTAGTGTTGTGCATTCAAAACCACATCAAGAAAATGGTACACCACAACCAAGCTGGTTTCATTACTGGGATTCAAGGCTAGTTCAACATACACAAGTCAATACATGTTATTCACCACATAAATACTACTAAGGACAAAAATCACATGATCATATCAATAAACGCTGAAAAAGCATTTGACAAAATCCAATACCCATTCATGTTTAAAAACACTGCAGAAAATCAGAATAGAAGTAACTTACCTCAATATCATTAAGGCAATATACAATAAACCCAAATCCAACATCATATTGAATGGGGAAAAACTGTAGGAATTCCCTTTAAAATCAGAAACAAGATAAGGATGCCCATTATCACCACTCCCTTTCAATATAGTCCCCAAGACTCTTCCCAGAGCAACAAGACAAGAGAAGGATATCAAAGGAATTCAAACATGAAAAGAAGAACTCAGCCGGGCATGGTGGCGCACGCTTGTAATCCCAGTACTTTGGGAGGCAGAAACCGGAGGATCCGGGTTCGCGGCCAGCCTCAGCTCTCAATCTCTCTCTCTCTCTCTCTCTTTCTTCCTGTCTCTCTCTCTCTCTCTCTCTCTCTCTCTCTCTCTCTCCTTAGCAAGGCCCTCCACAACTTCGTGAGACCAGGTTTCAAAATAAAGTATAAAAAATAGGGCCAGGG
>PVJS01056549.1:0-12308 GCA_004027185.1 Glis glis | reverse complement strand
GGCCTAAACGCCCTGTGCACTCCTTTCCTCGCACACGACCGGTGCCTTTGCTGCGCGGAGCGTGTTTCCGGCGGGCCGCGTTAGGAGTGACACCTCACAGTCCGCTCGCCCGCGCTTTTCAGGCTGTTTATGGTTTCTTCCGGCGGGTTCGCGGTTCTCCGAAGACGTTGCTCAGTTCGCTTCGTCCAGCTGCGGTGGTCTTTCCCCGAGTCTCGAAATGCCGTAGGTATTTCCTCCCCCGGATACTGCTGTGTTTTCAGGCTCTTCTGTGAGCAAGAAGAGTAGATGTTAGTGACCCGAGAGCTCTTTTGTTTTTTTCTGGTCCCCCCCCCCACTATAAACTTGTCTCTGTTGACAGTTCAGGGTGCTTGGCGCTGTCTACCCTCTTCCAGCAGTATTCATCTGGTTGTCCTTGTAGCGTGTGTCTAGGTCATGTCTAACCTGAAATAATTTAAATGGGCTTAACATACCGAAGATGGGGACAGAGTTGATTATAACTCGTCCATTTAATTTGTAAAGACTTGTAATGCCTAAGAATAGTGTAGTGAATTCATATAAACTCGCGAGAGATTTCATGAACAGGGTTTCGGTGTCTGGATTCCACTTAAGACTCATTGTCTGGCAAGTCACTAAACGACTCAGTGTTGTCATATAAAAAGTTTATACTGAGCCGGGCGTGGTGGCGCACGCTTGTAATCCCAGTACTCGGGAGGCTGAGACAGGAGAATCGCAGGTTCGTGACCAGCCTTAGCAACGTAGTGAGGCCTTCCGCAACTTAGACCCTGTTTCAAAATAAAAATGAAATAGGGCTGGGAGTGCAGCTCAAGTAGAATGCCCCTAGGTTCCATCCCCAGTACCCCCCCCCAAATTATACTGGATGATCTCTAACTCCCCATCCAATCTCAGTAACCTGATTATTGAGAATTACCATAGTGGGGATAGGCATTTTTGCTAGTAGTATTCATTTGTTCTTCCTACTCTTCATCCATCCTATAATGAGATGAATAAAACACAATTGGCTGCCAAATAGAAACTTAAAAATCTCTGAAGAACTTTCTGGGAGGGTACCAAACACGTGAAATTCTCTAGCTGTCTACTATCTCTAGGGTAACTATTCCTTCGTCATTTCCAGGGTTGAGTGAAATCTTAAGTAAAACAGCAGAGAAAAATACTTGTATCAAATATGAATTGATGTGAAAGTGAAAAGATGTGCAGAAATAATAACCTATATTTATTGAATCTATATGATCAGAGTATGGTGTTCAGCAGTTTATTTTCATTTTCTCATTGAATCCTAAAAAGACATAGGAGGTGGGGACTGCTATTATTCTTCCTTTATGAATAAGGAAACTCAGCATCTAATATGGTGTCTTGCACACAGATATGAATAAGTGTGTGTTTTACTTACACTTTTAAAGGTTATGGATCATTGAGGAGGTTTTTCATTCCCCAAAATTAACTTGTCTCCCTGTTGTTGCATTAGAAAAAATCACTCAGTTATCACATCAACAAAAAGCCCTAAGTAGGAATACAGTGAAAACAAACTGGTGTGTATTTGGTTAACAATTGATGATTTCCTGAACTATTTCTGTTCTGTTGTAGAAATGGGGAACCAAAAAACTGTTAAAAGTGGAACTTTTTGACAACTGTCTTCTTAACATATCAATAGGCACAGGCTATTTTAGGAGAGTTTGAGGCAAATATATTCTGACAAATATACTCTCTTAGAGTTGAAGTTGACATCTCACATATATAGCAACTCTGCTGAATTAATATGTTTTAGCAAAGTGATTTAAGACCAAATTAACAGTTTAATAATGCATGGAGCATAATAGCATTTTAGTAGAGAACCTCCATCATTGTTAGTCAACCATTTTATTTTTAAATGTGGTAAATTACTAGGTCATAAGTGGGGGTAGTACAAATAATGATTTAGGCAAGTTACCTTTGAAAGTAAAATCATTTTTAAAATTTGAGTTGTAAGAAATACTAAAGTCGTCAATTGAGTTAATGACTTTTTAGTACGCAATTGCCAGGCTAAATGTATAGTGTAACTTATAGGAAGGTGTGATATATATCCTTTCTAATTTTTTTTTGAAACTTGACAGGGAAAAACTGTATATTAATGAGTAATTGTGGAAGCATATATGGCCTAAGTGAATCTAAAATAAATAGGAAAGGGCCGGGAGTGGTGGCCCACACTTGTAATCCCAGTACCTGGGAGGCTGAGACACAGGATCGCAGGTTCGCGGCCCGCCTCAACTACTTAGTGAGGCCCTCCTCAACTTAGTGAGACCCTGTTTCAAAAATAAAGAATAAAAAATAGGGCTGGGGGTGTAGCTCAGATGTAGAATGTCCCTGAGTTCACTCCCCAGTACTGCCAAAAAAAAAAAAATTTGGAAAGAGCAAATGTCCAGTGACAATAGCTGTGCTCCTGCCTTAAATAGAGTGGATGGATGAATCTTAAAAACATAATGTGGCCCAAGTGTGGTGGTGCACGCTTGTAATCCCAGTATTTCAGAGGCTGAGACCGGAGGATCCGGGTTCGTGGCCAGCCTCAGCTACTTAGTGAGGCCCTCCGCAACTTAGTGAGACCCTGTTTCAAAATAAAATAGGGCTGGGGGTGTAGCTCAGAAGTAGAATGCCCCTAGGTTCAATCCCCAGTACCACAAAAGAAAAAAAAAACCATAATGTGTGAGCCATGTGTGGTGGCGCACACTTGTAATCCCAGTACTTGGTAGGTTGAGACAGGAGGATCTGGGTTCGCAGCCAGCCTCAGCTACTTAGTGAGGCCCTCCGCAACTTAGTGAGACCCTGTTTCAAAATAAAAGAATGAAAAATAGGGCTGGGGGTGTAGCTTGGAGATAGAATGCCCCTGGGTTTCATCTCCAGTACCACACACACATACACACACACACAAAAATGTAATTAGTGAAGGAACCAATTTGTAGAAGACTACATATAGTCTTTATAAGGCTTAAGGACAAGTAAAAATAATTTGGTGCTATATATGTATGTGATAAGATTATTATGGTAAAAAGCAGGGAGATGACAAATACAAAATTTAGTTTAATGGTTGCCTTTGGGGGGAAACTGATGGTATAGAGGAGTGTGTAGGTGCACCCAACATATTGGTAATGATCTAATTCTTAAATTACTTGGTGAGGTTTTGGGTGCTTATTTTGTTTCATAATTTTCACATTGTATATTTATTCTTTAGTATGTATTACATAATATTTAAGATGTTTCAAAAGGATTTAGATATTACCTATCTTAAATTCTCAGTAAGTATAGTTTTTGCCACCTTTTTTTAGTCCTTTGGATACTGTTTTAGAACTGAGGAAACAGATGAATTCGATAATTGGTCATCCTGGCTTCTTTAGGCTAATTTTACCTTCAAAACTTACTCCTTTTTCCATGTACGTTATAAAACTAAAGGCAGTATGATTTCTCTATCTAGGATGAAAACCTTGACTTTTCATCCTTCACTTTTTTTAGATTTGAAGTAGAAAAATCATGGACTTTGGAGTAAGACAAACCAGAATTTGGATCTTAGTTCTCTTAACCAGCAATAAGATCCTTAGATTGTTACTAAATATCCTCATGACTAAAATAGTTGCTCAATAAACATTTATTTATTTATTTATTTATTTTGCGGTAACAGGGATTGAATGCAGGGGCGTTCTACCTCCGCGCTACGCCCCCGGCCCTATTTTTTATACTTTATTTTGAAACCGGGTCTCACGAAGTTGCAGAGGGCCTCACTAAGGAGAGAGAGAGGGAGACAGGGAGAGAGAGAGAGAGAGAGAGCTGAGGCTGGCCGCGAACCCGGATCCTCCGGTCTCCGCTTCCCAAAGTACTGGGATTACAAGCGTGTGCCACCACGCCCAGCTCAACATTTATTAATTGAATGATAAAGGTGCTAGTTTAAAAAGGTGTTATGTTATAGAGACAAATTTTACAAAGTGGTTATATTTGCATAATAGTAAAGTCAAATATAATAGCTTTTGCTATGAATATCCCATTCTAGTGCTTTTTTCCTTCTTTTAGTACCATTTGCTTAGTCTTTCTAATTAGTCTACATTATCATGATAATTCATCCAAGGACAGTCACTTTCTATAAGTGTTAACTTTATTCTGTTCTTGCTATGACTGAACTAAAATTTGACAGTTGGAATATCATACTGTTGATGGAAACTATTTTAACTATTTCTCAGAGTAGGGTCCATTCTGCTGATGAATTTATAAAAGTCAGAGTTTTCTGAGAGAACTGTAAAATATACTAGTTTTCCATGGTAGAAGAAAATGAATATAAGCACATTCTGGATCTACTAAGCTATTTTATTGCACCTTATTTGGGTTTGTAGTCATAGCCAAGTATAATGATTTTTATTTTGTGAATTGATTATATAGAAACCAGTGAGTGAAATGATGTGCCAAGCCAAGTAAAAATTAACCATTTAATAAACATCCTTTGAATCATAGTGGATATTCAGAGTTATGTAATTTATTTTACTTAAAAATATCCTGTATTTTTTAAGAAGTTGAAATTTAAGCCGGGCGTGGTGGCGCACGCTTGTAATCCCAGTACTTTGGGAGGCTGAGACCGGAGGATCTGGGTTCGCGGCCAGCCTCAGCTCGCATGTGCGCGCGGGTGTGCACGCACTCTCTCTCTCTCTCTCTCTCTCTCTCTCTCTCTCTCTCTCTACTTAGTGAGGCCTTCCACAACTTTGTGAGACCCGGTCTCAAAATAAAGTATAAAAAATAGGGCCGGGGGCGTAGCGCGGAGATAGAACGCCCCTATGTTCAATCCCCGGTACCGCCAAAAAAAAAAAAAAAGAAAGAAGTTGAAATTTAGATATAATTCTTTCCTATTTATAAAAATCCATAAAGTATAATAGAGGCAAGTATAACATAGCCTTTTTATAATGGCATGAGAAACTCCCCTAATATACACACTAGAATCTTTGAAAATTCCTACCATTCTAAAACAACTAGATTCTGCCCAAATCACATTTTATTTTATTACTTTATTTATTTATTTATTTGTGGTACCGGGGATTGAACCCATGGACATTCTACCTACGAGCTACACCCCCAGCCCTATTTTTTATTCTTTATTTTGAAACAGGGTCTCACTAATGTTGCAGAGGGCCTCATTAAGTAGCTGAGGGCCTCACTAAGTAGCTAAGGCAGGCGGTGAACCCGGATCCTCCAGTCTTAGCCTTCCAAGAACTGAGATTACAAATGTGTGCTACCATGCCCGGCTTCAAATCACATTTTGGATTGCATCTGTGGACTTGTAGGGAATTAGATCTCAAGGAATTAACTATAAATAGTGAGCTAAAACGAAACTATAAGAAGTAAGAATAGCTAAAAGGTGCATTTTCTTGACTATAGGTAGATATTCATGTTGCACTTGATAGAATTTGTGCAGGGGCAAGGTAAGGGATGTAAACTTGAGACTTAGTGGTTAAGCTAGGACTGATGATAAATGATCCCTGTTTGATATGGATCCCTTGGCTAGTGATGAAGTAAAATGTACATCTTTGGAAGACAGCACCCTTATTTTAGACCCCCAGTTTTACCACAGGTCAAGATCAACCAAAAGATATCACAAATAACCAAACACAAAAGTAGTTACCACAAGTGAAAATATAATACATTCATAAATGAAGTTATAAGCCAGGTGTGGTGGCGCACACTTGTAATCCCAGTATTTGGGAGGCTGAGACCGGAGGATCCAGGTTCGCGGCCAGCCTCAGCTCTTAGTGAGGCCCTGTTTCAAAATAAAGAATAAAAAATGGGGCTGGGGTTGTAGCTCGGAGGTAGGATGCCCCTGGGTTCAATCCCCGGCACCGCAATAAATAAATAAATAAATAAATAAATAAATAAATAAAGTTATAACAGTCATAATCAACAGGTTTAGATTTTTTTTTTTTTTTTGCAGTACTGGGGATGGAACCCAGGGGCATTCTACCTCTGAGCTACACCCACAGCCCCATTTTTTATTCTTTATTTTGAAACAGGGTCTCGCTAAGTTGCGGAGGGCCTCACCAAGTAGCTGAGGCTGGCCACGAACCTGCGATCCTCTGGTCTCAGCCTCCCAAGTACTGGGATTACAAGTGTGTGCCACCACGCCAGACTCCAGGTTTAGATTCTAAATACTTTACCAAATGGAATTTTCAGAAATACAATATGAAATAATTATAATGTTTAAAGAAAAAAGTTGAATCACAAAAGTTTTTAACTAATAAAAGAATATAAAAACAACTAGGCAGATTTTGAACTAGAATGAGTTGATAGTTTAGAAACAAAAAAATGTAACTGTTGAAGTAAAAACTCAATGGATCAAGTTCCATGTCCAAGTGCTTTATATTGAACTAAATCTTCTATAGGTAACAATTTTATTTATTTATTTATTTATTTATTTATTTATCGCGGCACTGGGATTGAACCCAGGGGAATTTTACCTCCGAGCTACACCCCTTTGCTATTTTTTTATTCTTTATTTTGAAACTGGGTCTCACTAAGTTGCAGAGGGCCTCACTAAGAAGCTGAGGCTGGCCACGAACCGGGATCCTCCAGTCTCAGCCTCCCAAGTACTGGGATTACAAGCGTGCGCCACCATGCCCGGCTTTAGGTAACAATTTTAAAACTGGGCAAAATATTAAAAACCCCTACTTGAAGGTTCTAGAGAGCAACCATAAGCAGGACGAAATTGCAGAGGTGTTGACCCTTGAAAGAGGGAAATTACAATAGACAAGGCTTGTGTTTACAGTGGTTTGCCTGAAGGCAGTCTACATTGTGTAGTACAGGTAGAACTCAGTAGAAAACTCTTGTTTTACTGGCTTGAAGAATCATACGATAGAGCTTGAGATTACTAAACTTTCTGGAAAATCCTGTAAAGAAAGTTGCTCCAAAATGTGGGTATAAACTGCCTAAATCCTTGGCACATCTCTGAACTGGGTGCATGTATTCAGGAAACTCCATGAACCCAGAGAGGAAGCAATAGCTAGATTGCTGAAAGAACTGAGCAGAGGTTTTAGCTGTTAACAGCCCATCACAGAAAGGACAGAGTTTAGCATTTGAATTTAGTCAAGTTAAATGCTTGCCAAAAGCCGGGCTTGGTGGCGCATGCTTATAATCCCAGTACCTGGGAGGCTGAGACAGGAGAATCGCAGGTTCGTGGCCAGCCTCAGCTACTCAGTGAGGTCCTCTGCAATTTAGTAAGACCTTGTTTCAAAAATAAAGAATAAAAAATAGGGCTGGGAGTATAGCTCAGAGGTAGAATGCCCCTGGGTTCAATAATCCCCAGTACCTCAAAAACAAACAACAAAAAATGCTTGCCAAAACAAAACAACACTATCAAGAGTAGGATAACAGAATTCAGAATTTCTACACCATATCATTTAGACATGTAAATAACAACAAAATGGAGCCATTATTAAAAGGGGAAAAAATTGACCCCAGATGACAGGGATTCTAGAATCAGCATGCAAAGACTTTAAAGGACTTATTACAAATATGTTCTAGGTCTTAAAGGAAGAATGATCACAATGAAGGAATACCTCGGGAATCTCAGAAGATAGAGGAAAATTTAAAAAAAATTAAAAAGAAGCAAATGGAAATTCTGTATTTGAAAAGTATATATATATATATATGGAATAAAAATATTCATTGTATGAATTTCCTGGCAGAATAAAAAAAAAGTCAGTGAACTTGAAGACAGAACAATAGAAATGATTTAATTGAAGGAATAAAGGGATAAAACAGGCTCTCTATGACTTTATGGGGCAGTATCTGGTGGTTTAACAGATAATTATAGTTCTTGAAACAATGGGAATGAAGCAGGAAAAAAAATTTTAAGAAATAATGGTTCCTAATTTCTCAGTTTTTCTGAAAACATAAAATTACAAATCCATGAAACTAAGTAAAGTTCAATCAAGTTTAAAAATAGCCAGGCATGGTGGCACACAGCTATAATCCCATTACTTGGGAAGCTGAGACAGGAGGATTACAAGTTCAATACCAGCCTTGGCAACCTAGTGAGAGACCCTATCTCAAAAAAAAAATAATAATAATAAGGGGGGGCTAGGGGTGTATCTCAGTGGTAGAGCACACCTGGGTTCCATCCCCAGTACCACACAGAAAATGTTTAAAAATAAGTATATGTTTATGCATACAAATATACAAATATATGTGTACATACACACATACCTACTGGAATCAAACTGATGAAAAATAAAAATGAAGAGAAAATCCTGAAAGCAGCCATAGAAAATTGATACTTTACATGTAAGAGAAACTATTCAAATGAAAGCTAACTTTTCATCAGAAACAATGAAAGTCAGAAGACAATAAAATAAGATTTTTTTTTTTGCGGTACCAGGGATTTTGCGGTACAGGGGCGTTCTACCTCCGTGCTACACCCCCGGCCCTATTTTTTTATACTTTATTTTGAAACCGGGTCTCACGAAGTTGCGGAGGGCCTCACTAGGTAGAGAGAGAGAGAGAGAGAGAGCTGAGGCTGGCCGTGAACCCGGATCCTCTGGTCTCCGCCTCCCAAAGTACTGGGATTACAAGCATTCGCCACCATGCCCGGCCAATAAAATAAGATTTTTAAAGTGCTGAAAGAAAAAAGAAAGCCTGTAAACCCAGAATTCTGTATGTGAAGAACTATCCTTCACACATGAAGGTGAAGTAAACACATTATCAGATCAACAGAAACTGAGAGAGTATGGTACAAGCAGACCTGCTGAGAAGAAATGCTAAAGGAAATTTTTTGGACTACAGATTCCAAATGCAAATTTGGATCTGTAAGTAGTAAAGTATATTAGGAATAGTGTTAAATGTAAGAAACTGTATTTTTTACTTACACTAGGCAAATACTAAGATTGATTTGCTTTCCACTGTGGTATATAGCTAGCACTTCTGAAACTAGCTTCTTAATATTATAAACTTGACCAAATGAATAAATGTATTGGGGATATTGGGAGCCAGGTTTCTCACTTTTGGGGTGTGTGTGTGGCACTAGGGATTGAACTCAGGGGCATTCTACCTCTGAGCTACACCTCCAGCACTATTTTATTTTTTGTTTTGAAATAGGGTCTTGCTAGGTTGCTGAGAGTCTCATTACCTACTGAGTCTGTCCTTGAACCTGCGATCCTCCTGCCTTAGCCTCCCAAGTACTGGGATTACAAGCATATGCCGCCACACGTGAATAGTTTCTCACTTTTGGATAAAGGAATTTCAAATACTGTATTGACTTGGCATTTGAAGGTGTCAATATGAAATCATGGATTTTTTTTTTAAATAAACATACTAAAGGTAGAGATAAAAATTTGTGTATGTGTGTTATGTGTGTTCTAGCTGTATCTGTATCCACTGAGAGGGCCTATAAGTAATGATATAAATATCAATGAACACATTTAGGGCCCAGATTTTTATTTCTAAATACCAGTGTTCATTAAAAAAAAAATGTCTCTGGGCATGGTGGTGCACATCTATAATCCCAGTACTTGGGAGGCTGAAATAGGAGGATAGGAGGTTCAAGGCCAGCCTCAGCAAGTAGTGAGAGTCTCATCAACCTAGCAAGACCCTGTTTCAAAATAAAAATAAAAAGTAGGATTGAGGGTATAGCTCAGAGGTAGAATGCCCCTGGGTTCAATCCCCAGTACCACAAAAAACAAACCTCCAAAAAAACAAACAAACAAAAACATGTCTCATTGGACAAAAGGCTTGGATTCCAAGTAGAGAAAAAAAAGTTTGGGTGCTAAAAAGTAGGAAGTCTTCAGAGTTATGGGTACATAAGGTAAACAGGAACCAGCATGAAAGGCAGATGGTCCTATCGCCAAATCTGGGACAGTTAAACATAAAAATAGGCAATCATAGGAATGGATTAAATCCATCAGCAAAAATGAAAATCCATAATAGCATATGGTGATATAAATGGATAAAGGGAGAAGGGAAAGCTCTTCCTTCGAGCAGAATGCTAAGAAATATAAAAGGAATGATAGGGTTGATAGGGTTAGACAATCATCAATGGCTCTTATATGTAAGATTTCTTATTACATTGGTGAAAACTAGAAAATAACATCTTGGTCAAAATTCATGTCACTGATATTGCAGTACAGTAATGACATATGCCTCAAGTCATTGTACTCTCAGAAGGATACAAAATCACTTCAGTGGGGGATTTATGCCCCAAAAATGCATAACCTGATTATGGGGAAATATCACATAAACTCAAATTGAGGATATTCTATTAAAATTAAAATGGCCTGTACTCTTGAAAAAAAATTCAAGATCAAAGAAAGGTTGAGGAATTGTTCTAGATTAAGAGAGAACAAAGAGATGGGAAACTAAATGGAATGAGTGGTTCAGGATTGGATCCTAGACTTGGAGAGAAATTGGCTGTAAAGGATATTATTAGAGCTGGGCATGGTGGCCCACACCTGTAAGCTGAGTACTTGGGAGGCTAAAATAGGAGTATTGCAGGCTGGAGGTCAGCCTCAGCAACTTATCAATACCCTCAGCAACTTAGCAAGACCCTGTTTCAAAATAAAAAATAAAAGACTAGGGGTGTAGTTTAGAGGTAGAATATCCCTGGTTCGATCTCCAGTACCAAAAATAAATAAAAGGGATATTATTAGTGAGACTGTCAGCAACTTAGTGAGACCTTTTTTTTTTTTTTTGTGGTACCAGGGATTGAACGCAGGGCGTTCTACCTCCACGCTACACCCCTGGCCCTCTTTTTTATACTTTATTTTGAAACCAGGTCTCATGAAGTTGCGGAGGGCCTCACTAAGGAGAGAGAGAGAGTGAGAGAGAGAGAGAGAGCTGAGGCTGGCCGCGAACCCGGATCCTCCAGTCTCCGCCTCCCAAAGTACTGGGATTACAAGCGTGCGCCACCACGCCCGGCGTGAGACCTTTTTTGAATATAGACTGTTGATAATAATGCTGTATCAATGATAATTTTTTCCTTCTTTGGTGGTACCAGGATTGAACCCAAGGGCATTCTACCTCCGAGCTACACCCCCAGCCCTATTTTATTTCTATTTTGAAAAAGGGTCTCACTAAGTTGCTAACAGCCTCACTGAGTTGCTGAGGCTGGCCGCAAACCTGCGATCCTCCTGTCTCAGCCTCCCAAGTACTGGGATTACAAGCACGTGCCACCACACCTGGCTCTTGTTGGTACTTTTTTAAAGTACAGGATTATATAAAAATAAAAGTTACCCTAACAGTCATCGAAATTTGTTTTTAAAAATTCATAGATTAATTAAATAGGTTAGACACAACTGAAGAAGGAATTAGAAAACTGGAAAGTCAATCTAAAGAAATTGCCCAAAATGTAGCATAGACAACAATGATATGAAATAGGAAGTTAAGATTTGGAAGATAGATTGAGAAAGTCTAAAATTAATTTCCTTTTCAGTAATCTTATACTTAGATAGAATGGAACAGAGGCAACATTTGAAGAAATTATTGGATAGATTTTTTTTTTTCCAGGACTGCTCAGACATAAATCTATATAAGGGAGGGACTATCTTACAGATAAGACTGTCCTTTAAGAGACTGATAAGAGGTAGGACATCCTTTGAGCTATCTTAAATATGATTGATGGAAATACCTTTTTTAAAAAAAGTCTTATTTAAGAATTTCAAACCAAAATTGTTTATCTTAAGTACACAAAAATTGGGGCATCACAGAAAATGGAAGGAGTTAAATATTTAATTCTTTGAGACTAATGTTCTTAGCCAAAAAGCAAATGCTGTTAATTAAATGATTATATAACACCTGTGTCCTGTTTGGCTTTAGGATACAAATATAAACAAATACTGTACCATCTAGTAGTTTTAATTTTAATGGAAGAGATAGTTCAATAGGCATTTTTAGAACTCCACCTTTTGGTTAACAGACAAGATGGTAATGATGTAAATATCTTAGTCTAGGGAGCAAAAGCATACATAGATTTTTTCTTTCTTGTGGTACTGAGAATTGAACTCAGGAGTGGTCTGTCTCTGAGCTGCACCCCTGGTCCTTTGTGTGTGTGTGTGTGTGTGTGTGTGTGTGTGTGTCCAGGGGCATTCTACCTCCGAGATACACCCCCCGGCCCTATTTTTTATCCTTTATTTTGAAACTGGGTCTCACAAAGTTGCGGAGGGCCTCACTAAGTAGCTGAGGCTGGCCGCAAACCCGGATCCTCCAGTCTCTGCCTCCCAAGTACTGGGATTACAAGTGTGCGCCACCATGCCCGGCCCAGTCCTTTTTTATTAGTAGTATTTACTTTTTTTTTTTTTTTTTTT
>PVJS01056548.1:0-12309 GCA_004027185.1 Glis glis | reverse complement strand
GGGGGGCATGCCTGTAATCCCAGTATTTGAGAGGCTGAGACAGGAGGATCGCAGATTCGAGGCCAACCTCAGCAATTTGGCTAGACCTTGTTCCAAAATAAAAAATAAAATAGAGCTGGGCGTGGTGGCGCACGCTTGTAATCCCAGTACTTGGGAGGCTGAGACAGGAGGATCCAGGTTCGCGGCCAGCCTCAGCTACTTAGTGAGGCCCTCCGCAACTTCGTGAGGCCCTGTTTCAAAATAAAGAATAAAAACTAGGGATGGGGGTGTGGCTGGAGGTAGAACGTCCCTGGGTTCAATCTCCAGTACGAAACAAAACAAAACAAAAAAAGTGACAGGACGTCTCTGTAGGCTCGGAGAAAAAAGGCAGAGGCAGGACAGGGCCAGTGCGCTTCACCGCGGCAACGAAGCAGCGGGGGGCGGGGCTGCGGGCGCGGCTTTATGACGCGGCGTCACGCTTCCCTGTCTGACTGCCCATTGGCTCTCGCTTACCGCCCTTTTCCGGGGCAAGGGAAACTAGCCGCAGGGGCGGAAGTGAGGTGCCCTGGAGTTCCAGACAGCGGAGGCGTTTAAAGCTGAGCGTCTGGTACCATTGGACAAGGCCTGCTTCCCCATTCGGGCTCCAGCGCGAGCGGAGGCGAAGACCCCAGAATTCTAGTGGCCTATAGAAGGGGACTGGGTCTGATCGCGACGGATCCGGCGCAGAACGAAGGATCCGCGCCACTGAGGCCGCCGGAAGCCCCGCCCCTGGGCGGGGCCGGGAAGTCCCTCCTAGGTGGAAGAAGCTGGACAGAACCGCCCTGAGGCGGAGCGGTCGGCCATGGCCACGCCTCCGGGAGCCGGTCCCGCCGCCCTGCGCTTTGCCGCGGCTGCCTGCTGGCAAGTTGTGCGCGGACGCTGCGTGGAGCATTTTCCGCGAGTACTGGAGTTTCTGCGATCCCTGCGCGCTGCTGCCCCGGGCCTGGTTCGCTACCGGCATCATGAACGCCTGTGTATGGGCCTAAAGGCCAAGGTACTGGAGCGAGTAGGACCTGGAAAGGGGAGGGAGGTGCGAGGACCTGAGGAAGGCTGAGGGCTGGGGTTGAAACCGGTTCGAAAAGGGTAGTTTGCCCCGACGTGGAGATTCTAAGCTCAGTACCGTGCAGGTGGTGGTGGAGCTGATCCTGCAGGGCCGGCCTTGGGCCCAGGTTCTGAATACCCTGAATCACCACTTCTCAGAGTCTGCACCTGTAGTGCGCGACGCTAAAGCTGTGAGTAAATCCCTGGAATACGCCCTAACCCCAGTTACACTTAGTGCAACAAAATTGCCCCTGCTCCTGGCCACTCGATCCTGGTCGCCCCAACTTTTCTGCCTTTTATATCCTCAACAGACAAAGCAGGATCTGAGGAAGATTTTGGAGGCACAGGAAACGTTTTGCCAGCAGGTGAAGCAGCTGTCAGAGGCCCCTGTGGATTTGGCCTCAAAGCTACAGGTGAGACTAGATGGTTTGGAGGCTGTTTGGTGGCTCCTATTTTCTCTAATCCTCTTCTCATCTGCTTCTCTCTCCCCACCCCCTACCACTTTGCAGGAACTTGAACAAGAGTATGGGGAATCATTTCTGGCTGCCATGGAAAAGCTGTTTTTTGAATACTTGTGTCAGCTGGAAAAAGCATTGCCTACACTGTGGGCACAGCAGGTTTTGATGGGGCAGAACACCTAAGGGCAGAGTGTGGGGTGGTTCTAACAAGAACTGGTCTTATGCCTCTCTTCCTGCCCACAGCTTCAGGATGTGGTGAGTTGGATGCAGCCTGGAGTTTCTATCACCTCTTCTCTTGCCTTGAACCAATATGGTGTGGACATGGGGTGGCCACTTCCAGGTAACAGGACCATCTTGGATAATGGGAATTTGGGGTGTAGTGTTTAGTTTGGCACCTTTTGAGTGAGCCCTTTGATAGGTGGGCTAGAAGCACAAGAAACCTGACTTAATTAGTCTGTTACTATCTATTCTCTTTATAAGGAGCCTCATTTTCTCTTTCAGAGTGCTCTGTTTCTGATTCAGTGGACCTAACAGATCCCATGGAACAAAATCCTCCCCAGCAACCAAGACAAGCACTCCACAGTCCTCTGCCAAAAGCCAAACCTGGTCCTCAGGGACCAGAATCAAGGAAACACTCAGAACCTTTAGCTGGCCACCACTTCAATTTGGCCCCTCTAGGCCGGCGAAGAGTCCGGTCCCGATGGACATCTGCAAGGGGAGGCCATAAGGAACGCCCCACAGTCATGCTGTTCCCTTTTAGGAATCTGGGCTCATCAACCCAGGTCATATCTAAACCTGAGAACACAGAAGAGCATGGAGTATGCTCAACAGACCCAACAGGTGCTATGTGCACAAGAGTAGCCTCCACTGGGAAGTCTAAGAGTCCATCTCAGATCAGAGGGGAACGGGCTCTGAAGGAGAACTCAGCTGACATGTCTGCCCTACAGCAAAAGAAGTGAGTAGAAAAGAGTTACTTCTCCTTACTAGGAGCACATTCTCTGCCTGCTTTTCTTTCATTCTGTCCATTGCTTGCTTCCACCTTAGGAATTGCTTGGATTGCTACATGGACCCCCTGAGACTTTCATTATCGCCTCCTAGAGCCAAGAAGCCAGGTAGGTGGGCCAAGTCAGGATTGGATCAGACAGCCTGTTTTCTTGGGGACTTTTTAGGGTCTGTGTTCACCTAGAAGGAGTAGTTTGATTCTGGTTTCTTTCCTGCAGCATGTTCTCCATCTCTGTGCAGCTCTGTCATTACCATAGGAGACTTGGTTTTGGACTCTGATGAAGAAGAAAATAGCCAGAGGGAAGGAAAGGTGAGTAGGAAAGAGTGGAAAGCTAAGGGAAAAGGAGGGGCCGAACAAGACAGAAATCCACAAACTCCAGAATAGGGAGGGCTCAGAATAGTTTCCAATGTCAGGATCTCCCTGCTCCCTTCTCTACAGGAGTCTCTGGAAAACTATCAGAAGACAAAGTTTGACACCTTGATCCCCACCTTCTGTGAATACCTCCCCACTTCTGGCCCCAGCACAGTGCCTGTCCCTTCTTGTGACCGCAGACAGCTCTAGACCCCTATGATAACACTGGGATGCCCTCTGTACTCTGGCTCCTCAGCTCTGCAAGCAGTTTAGTGGGAATGAAACCGGCTTGGGTTGCCTGATCACATTGCTAAAAACTCTGTAATGCTTGATAATTAAATTCTGGATTTGTTAAAACACTGTCTTGATGTGAGGAGGGGAATTAAGGCTTCCATAGGTCAATGGAGGTCATTCCTTAGAAACAGAACCAGCCTCCCTGGAGCTGGTAGAGTCCCTTTGCCTTTTTACTTCCTTTGAAAAGTGTTTAGATATGCCCAGAAGGTTTACCAGGGTTGAGAGCCTGGAAGAGAAATGTCCTTTTGCTATTCTGAAAATCTGTGTTCTAATGCCAGAATATATATATATATATATATATATATATATATATATATATATATGGTTTTTTTGTGGTACCGGGGATTGAGCCCAGGGGCGTTCTACCTCCGCGCCACACCCCCAGCCCTATTTTTTTATACTTTATTTTGAAACCAGGTCTCACGAAGTTGCGGAGGGCCTCACTAGGTAGAGAGAGAGAGAGAGAGAGAGAGAGCTGAGGCTGGCCATGAACCTGGATCTCCCGGCCTCCACCTCCCAAAGTACTGGGATTACAAGCGTGCGCCACCATGCCCGGCCAGAATATATTTTGTAAACTTCATGTTGCCAGGTTATCTGAGGTGGTGGCACTAAAATGGAAACCCCTATCTCCCTACCTTGGAGCAGCACCCAGATGCCAGCCATATGTAGAAAGCCCCAGTGACTCTACAGTCCATGGGATCTCTCTTTATTGAGGCACTTCAAATCTGTAAACACTTCTGAGCTTTTTAGCTATTTGAAGATCTTATTTAATGAAGCTCAATATCAAGACATGATTCCAAAAGCTAGCCTCTTCCAGACCAAGGCCATGTAAAACATTTATCCATCAATGAGTGTCTCTCCCTCTTAATAATCTTCAGGATACTGGGTCCCCAGATTCCCATTTGATTGTCTTACTTCATTTTCTCAGGACTGTCTTCTTCCTTACTTCCTCCCCAGTGAGTGCCCTGGGCATCTTGTGTGTGCAGATAGAGAAGTAGAGAGTTACTGCAGGAACTCTCGGGAGTAAGATGATAGGAACTGACAGGTGCACAGCCACAGTAGCTGGGGTGGGTGAGAAGCCCACTTGGGGGCCATGTGGTGAAGTGCTGGTCCCTTGGGAGGGCAGAACACTCAGGTCTAGCGCCCATCATTGAAGATTGGATTCACCTGCTGGGTGACCCGGATGAATGTAGTTCTCCGGCTCAATTCCTTCAGCTTAGCTGCTCCCACATAGGTACATGTAGATCGGATCCCTCCTAGGATGTCACGGATAGTATGTTCCACATCCCCTTTAAAGGGGACTTCCACTGTCTTTCCCTCTGAGGCCCTTGGAATAAGAAAAGTTTTATTACCTTCTCATTCTAGATTCCTTAAGCCCAATGACTCTTCCTGCCTCTAGCATTTAGCCCCGTGTCACCATTTTTCTCCTGAGCTTTATACCATCCATATTCCAGCATTTTCCTGAGCTTTATACCATCCATATTCCAGCAGCCATGAGTTCTGCCACCACACTACATAGTGACGTTCTCCAAGAACCTGCAGCTGCTAGAACACAGCTGTGGAACACATACCTGTACTCAGCCACGCCACCAGCATACTTCTTCATGGCCATTTCAGAACTCATCCCATAGAAGAGTTTGTACTTCTTGCCATCTCTCTCGATGAGCTCACCACCTGACTCACTATGCCCAGCCAGCATGCCACCTAGCATCACAAAGTCAGCTCCTGCCCCTGTCAAAATCAAGGAGGCAGGAAACAGATGCATCTAGGCCAAAGTGCCCACTGTGTGCACTCAAAAGCAACTCACATCCAATTTTCAGTCCTAACTTATAGTGAGGCCCTCCACAACTTAGCGAGACCCTGTTTTAAAATAAAGAATAAAATAGGCCTAGGGGTGTAGCTCAGAGGTAGAATACCCCTGGGTTCAATCCCCAGTACCACACACACACACACAAAAAGAAACTCAGTTCTGACAGTGACTCCAGAGTCTTCCCAGTTCTGTTTCCCTTGCTGACCCACGATCCACACAGGCCTGCTCTGTCCTGCCCTCTATTCCTCAGTGGGCCTGATTGCCTCAAGATTTTTTTTAAGAGCCTCTGGTGAGTCCCTGCCTGGCTTCAGCTCTTTCCTTTTGCTGTTTTCCGGTCATTTCATTTTATTGCTCTCAGCTTAGTAAGACACCACGTGTCCTAAGAGCTGAGATCTCCTACTTTAACAATCACCTGGGAAACAGAAATGCAGATCTGTAGCCCCATTTCTCAGTTGCTGAGGCTCAGGAATCTACATTGTCCACAATCCAGGGGACAGTGCAGGTGGCCCTGGCTCACACTTGGAGTCCAAATCAATTTCAGGATTTCCCCTGCTGGCTTGCCCCAGGTGATACCACAAGCTTCAAGGTCACTAGTTCGTATTATGAAATATTTGAATGGCTTCCTGAGTCTCTTCTAGCCTGAACCTGGACCCTCAGGGGCAAATCTGTGCCCTCCCAACCACCTTTCCTTACCAAAAGCTTTGGCCACATCCCCAGGACAACTGCAGCCTCCATCCTGCAAAGAAAGGACCACTGTGAGGAGACAGCATGGATTTCCCAAACTCTCTCAACGATGTCCCAACGGCCCACCTCAAAGCTGACAGGAATGCAGGAGTCCTAACCCCTCTCTACCAGAGCCACCACACTCTGCAGGAAACCTAGCTGTTGGCAGCCTTGTACCCTACCCAGACATTGGGCCTTACTGAAATAATGTGCCCTTTGAGACCATGAGCAGCATCTGCACACTCCATCACTGCACTGAGCTGTGGATACCCCACTCCAGTTTTCTTCCGGGTTGTACACACAGAGCCTAGGAAGACAGTGACATGGGTGAGAGTGAAGTGCTCCATGGGTGTCTGCCACCAGATGGGTAGTCAGTGGCCCCAAGGAACTAGCTTACCTGGCCCAATTCCCACTTTGATGATGTCAGCCCCTGAGAGGATTAGCTCTTCCACCATTTCTCCTGTTACGACGTTTCCTGCCTACGAAAGCAATCAAGATAGAGCATCCTTAAGGTCAGAAATGGAGAAGAGCTTGTATGTATAGTATGCCTAGACTATGACCTTCCAGGGTTACTACAAAGAAAGGGTACCTAGGTCTCCTCTACTGGGCCCTCTGAGGGCTTCTACACTAGTTTCTTCAAAGGACCTTGCTCCCCACACCAAGCTGTGGTAGAAGTGGATGGATGGGAAATGGTCTTTTGAAGGATAAGGGGATGAGTGGCCAGTGAGGGAAATGCCAAGATCCAGGATGCACTTTACTACCTCAGGCAACAAAGTGGTACAATCAACGAAGACATAAGGCGACATGGAGGAGCATTCAGTGAGGCAAAGGAGCAAGTCACGTCTGACTGAAGAGTAGATTTATCTCCCCTTCACCACCAAGTGACTCCATCATACCCTGTCCTGAAGCTGTTCTGCCATAGAACCACTCTGGCTTCCGGGAAAGGGGGAAGACACAGTAATGTAGCCTAAAAACCTATCTTCCCAGCTGTACTTGCTTTTGATGGACAGTAGAGAGATCCCCTTCAATGCTGTGAAGGAAATGAGGCCTTGTTATCACTCCCTCAGCTTGTAAAAAAATAAATAAAACATTGATCTGTAACACCTATGTGATTGTAGTACATGCCCATTTCAGATGGAGATGTATCTACCACAGGTATGTACAGTGCATAATGTTGCATTGTGGTTTTACAAGTGATGTCAGGGACACTGGATTTACAAAGACTAAATCTAGGGTCAGAGATACTGGACTGACCGATACACGTTTTAAGCTTGGAACCATGGATAATTACCCAATGACATTATGTGAACTACGAATAGCATAATGCAGCAGAGGAAAAATGAACTAATGTAACAAATAGAGTATCAGGAAAGAGTGGAAAGAGGAGAGGAATGTACCAACTCCAGGATAATAGAAACATACCATGATGGTGTGTTGAGGGAAGCGCTTCCGTACATCCTTAACAAATTCAACAAAGTGTTCAGAGTAGCCATTTGCCACATCTAGGCATATATATTTCACCTGGGGTACAGCTTCCAGGATCTGTTCCAATTGCTCAAAGTCAGAAGAACCTGTGCCTGAGCTGGCAGCCAGATACTGTAGGAGGAAGAGAACCATGGGAATGAGACATTAAAGTAGCCAGTGGCATTGTATCAGAGATGATCTGGTGAGCTGGCAAAGGGGTTATGGGTGAGGGCTAGTCCTCTGGAAGCCAAAAAAAGGATTCCTGGAAAACTGATAAGGGGACAGGGTAGGCCCAGTGTTACCTCAAGACAGTCAGGATTCTGGCCAGCAAACTCTTGCCACTGATCAAGGCTGTAATGCTTATGGACAGCAGTGAAGAGGGAGAACTGGGGAGAAGAAAAAGAACCATCAAAAAGGAGAAAACTTTATTAGGGTCTCTTTCTATAAACAGACCTTTCTATACTATTCAAAGAAAATGGAGTTTGGAAGGAAAGCAACTTAAAATTCATGGTTGAGCTGGGATTTGAGTTCAACCATTGGGCTTTTTACCATAAGCTATTATTTTTCTAATATTCCTACCAAAGTCATGTAAATTGGATTTCATTGGCCCAAACATACATTACTTCTGACCTCAAAGGTGACAAGGACAAGCTCTCTGTGCGGTGGGATGTGTAGCAGACCAGTAGGAAGCATGAAGAGGCTAGATGGAACCAGGGATTATCTGCACTTACCCAGCCCCTCCTCCAAAGTAACCTAGTACTAAATTAATCTATTTGTATTATCTTCTGGTTCACTTGCCAGCAGTAATTCAGTGAGTCTAAATGCCCTCAAAAGGTAAGGCCTTAAGGTTACTGGAGCCAATAAGGGGCCATCTCATCCTTTTTCCATTTCTACTGAAGTAAAGGACAAATTTTCTTGATGGGGACATAGACATGAAAAGCCTATTTCATTCATCTAGTTTTTATGTTAACCAAGTTGAAAGATAAAATGACTCATCAGGCTCATATTCTCTTGCTCAACAAATTGCAAACAATATACCAATACTTTGAGAAAGTCATTCAAAAAACCTCTGTGAAGCCAGGCGTGGTGGTGCACATTTGTAATCCCAGTACTTGGGAGGCAGAGACTGGAGGATCCGGGTTCGCGGCCAGCCTCAGCTACTTAGGCCCTCCGCAACTTTGTGAGACCAGGTTTCAAAATAAAGGATAAAAAATAGGGCTGGGGGTGTAGCTCGGAGGTAGAACGCCCCTGGGTTCAATCCCCGGTACCGCAAAAAAAAAAAACCTCTGTGAACCGGGCATGGTGGAGCACACCTGTAATCCCAGTACTTGAGAGGCTGAGACAGGAGGATCACAGGTTTGAGGACAGCCTCAGCAACTTAGTGAGACCCTGTTTCAAAATAAAAAGTAAAAAGGGCTTGGGGTGCAGCTCAGGTAGAACACCTCTGGCTTCAATCCCCAGTACCAAAAAAAATGTTTTAAAAAGCCTCAATGGCAGGATTTGTGCCTGTAATCCCAGCTACTCAGGAGGCTGAAGCAGGAGGATCACAAGTTTGAAGGGCTAGCCTGGGCAACTCCATCCCAAAATAAAATTAAAAAAAAAAGACTGGGCATGTACTTCAGTGGCAGAGCATTTACCTAGCCTGCACAGTCCCCTGGGTTCAATCCAATCCCCAGTATCTATCTATCTATCTATCTATCTCTCTCTCTCTCTCTCTCTCTCTCGTGCACACACGTCACTGGTGTTTGTGCTTTATTTTTTTATTTATTTATTTTTTTTGCAGTACCGGGGATTGAACGCAAGGGCGTTCTACCTCCGCGCTACGCCCCTGGCCCTATTTTTTTTTATACTTTATTTTGAGACCGGGTCTCAAGAAGTTGCGGAGGGCCTCACTAAGTAGAGAGAGAGAGAGAGACAGGGAGAGAGAGACGGGGGGGGGGGGAGAGAGAGAGAGCTCGTGTGTGCGCAAGCTGAGGCTGGCCGCAAACCCGGATCCTCCGGTCTCCGCCTCCCAAAGTACTGGGACTACAAGCGTGCGCCACAACGCCCGGCGTGTTTGTGCTTTAAAAATGCAAACATACACGCCGGGCGTGGTGGCGCATGCTTGTAATCCCAGTACTTTGGGAGGCGGAGACCGGAGGATCCGGGTTCGTGGCCAGCCTCAGCTCTCCCTCTCTCTCTCTCTACTTAGTGAGGCCCTCCACAACGTCGTGAGACCCAGTTAAAAAAAAAAAAAGTATAAAAAATAGGGCTGGGGGTGTAGCGCGGAGGTAGAACACCCCTGTGTTCAATCCCCGGTACCACAAAAAAAAAAAAAAAAGCAAACATACAAGAGATAGCTGTTGGCTAACACAGCACGAATCTTACAACTGACAACCCAAGGAATTCGTGTATCAGCCAGCAACAGGAAGTGCTACACTTCACTCAGAGATCACCATCAACACTATCTAGCTAAAGCTGGTGACTGAATTCTGCTTTCTTAGCAACACTCTGAACATGCTGATAAACAAGTTACTCTAGGAGGTCAACAGGCCTTGGAGATATACTGGCATGGTGTGGCATGATGAGCTCATCCAACACATACCTAGGAAAAGATGTTTACTTGCATCCAACCTTTTTATTATTACTGTGAGACTTGGCTTTCTCTCTCTAAAATCTTATTTCTTTAGTACTCATCAGCAATATTGAAAACCAGTCAACATAAAGCATTAAGACAGTCCCCAACAAGGTTCATGTATTACAGCATGTCTGTTAACTCGTCAGTTAGATTTACCATTCCCCAAGTCTACTGGTAGGGGCAACAGCAGGACTCCTAACCAATAAATTATGTTAGAAAGGCAATGGGAATAAGGCCGGGCGTGGTGGCGCACACTTGTAATCCCAGTAGTTGGGAGGCGGAGACCGGAGGATCCGGGTTCGCGGCCAGCCTCAGCTAATTAGTGAGGCTTCCGCAATTTCGTGAGACCCGGTTTCAAAATAAAGGATAAAAAATAGGGCCTGGGGTGTAGCTCGGAGGTGGAACACCCCTGGGTTAAACCCCCGGTACCGCAAAAAAAAAAAAAAAGAAAGGCAATGGGAATAAAGTAATAAAATTGAGCTGGGCATGGTGGTGCACGCTTGTAATCCCAGTACTTGGGAGGCTGAGATCGGAGGATCCGGGTTCGCAGCCAGCCTCAGCAACTTAGTGAGTCTGTTTCAAAATAAAGAATAAAAAAAAAATAGGGCTGGGGGTGTAGCTCGGAGGTAGAATGCCTCTGGGTTCAATCCCCAGTACCGCAAAAAATAAATAAATAAGGTAATAAAATTGAATAACTATCAACCTCAGAGAAATAACAGCAGACATTCCACAAAGACACAGCAATTAAAAACAGAGACAGGAAGATGAAGTCCTTAAGGCTAACAGAGCCACAAACAGCAACAAAATCCATCAACTAGGGCTACACGGATTAATCAGCAGAGTGCATATGTTCTCAAAATGCCCAGGTAACTATCTACCTTCTCAGCTACAAGTATAGAGGTAGGTAATATTACTGATAGGAGCAGTGTCTTCCATTTTCAAAGTGAATAACTATAAGAAAAGTACATTCCATTTGGGGTACATCCCAGAAACTCCCAGGAACCTAGGACTTAAAGAAGAAGAAGATTAAAAAAAGAATAGCAGGCATAAAAGAAAATTAGTAAGTTGTTTCTCTTTAGGATATTCTAGTTAGGAATTTTTGAATACTCAATCTGTATTTAGTTTCTGGACTAAAACAGTGTTGTGAACAGTGGTGTGTCTGAAGGGATGCATGTGATTGGGAGGGGGTGACCTGGGTGGTGGGAAAAGCTGGTAAGGTGTATAAACTGCTAGACAAGAAAAAAGAATGTTCTATTTATATATCAGAAAAATGGGGCAAAATTTAACCTTGAATCTCACTAATTCGGATGGTTATTTGAACTGATCAGATAAAGGGACTGGAGAAAACAGTAAAATGATCATCCTAACTGCTATTTGTCAGAGAGCTGACTATGAAAAAGCCTCTGTAGCTAGCTGGGCTAACTAGACACCATTAGGGAAGCCCCACCTTACATAGAACCTTGGCCATCTCAAAGGTGCCAACTGTATCCATATTCGCAGCAATGATGGGGACGCCAGTGTACATCTGTTTTGAGTTCCGAAATGAAAAGGATCTTGTGAGATCCACCTGCAGATATGAACAGGAAACAGCACTTCATTAATCTAGAAAATACACTAGGACAAGAACCAGGCAGCTTTCCTGGTCCTGGCCCATCAGGAGCTTGGGATCAGAAGAGTTAGTTAGAAGCCGGGCGTGGTGGCGCACGCTTGTAATCCCGGTACTTGGGAGGCTGAGACCAGAGGATCCGGATTCGCCGCTAGCCTCAGCTACTTAGTGAGGCCCTCTGCAACTTGGCGAGACTGTGTTTCAAAAAAAAAAAAAAAATAGGGCTGGGGGTGTAGCTCGGAGGTAGAATGACCCTGGGTTCAATCCCCAGTACCGCAAAAAAAAGAAAAAAAAAAAAAGTAAATAGAGAAGCTGGCTCACCTCACTTCGAGACTTAAGGGTGCTGCGTTTGGGCCTCAACAGGACATCCTTGAAGTCAAGTTTCACGTCGTTGTCGATATGGGGCATGGTGAGGGTGGCCAGGAAACTGAGGGCTGGAGGGTAGGAATTCAGGAGAGACTTGAACCACTATCCCCTTAGGCCTTATGTTCTGACGGAGCTGATACAGGGTGCATCCCCCTCATTAAGTCGTGGAAGGGCGAGTTATATATACACACGTCCTTTCGCCAGCACCTGTCCTGAGGTTCCGATAATTCTATATGCCTCCATCCCTGGTACTGATTATTAGGGAAGGGACTGTAGGTGACCCTGAGAATGCATTCCTTAGCCCGCTACTCTCCTTTCCCCCAGCTCTGCAAAGAGCAATTTGTACTTTGAGACTGACTTAGGGAGAAAGAATGGGGGCTGTCTCAATCAGCTTCCGGCATTGGGGTACTCACTTCCTGTTGCCTATCCGAGGTGGCAGTTGACCAATGATCCCCCTGCTTAGCAGCTAGCCTCGAGCAGCCCCGCTGAGCCTTGTGGGGCCACGCTAACGGGTTCCGCTAATTGCCAGCGAGAACCACTAGCCGAGGAAATCCACCT
>PVJS01056547.1:0-12300 GCA_004027185.1 Glis glis | reverse complement strand
AATCCCAGTACTTTGGGAGGCAGAGACCGGAGGATCCGGGTTCGCGGCCAGCCTCAGCTCTTGCTCTCTCTCTCTATCTCTCTCTGTCTCTCTCTCTCTCTCCCCTTAGTGAGGCCCTCCGCAACTTCGTGAGACCCGGTTTCAAAATAAAGTATAAAAAATAGGGCTGGGGGCGTAGCGCGGAGGTTGAATGCCCCTGCGTTCAATCCCCAGTACTACCACCAAAAAAAAAAAAAAATAGGGTCTCACTAGTTTGATGAGAGTATCCCTACTTGCTGAGGCTGTCCTCGAACCTGCAATTCTCCTGTCTCAGCCTTACAAGTACTAGGATTACAGGCGTGTGCCACCATGCCCAGCTGACCTAACTAGTCTTGAATCAGAAAGAACAAACTAGAATCTGATCAAACAGGGAAATAACCTTTCTTTGGGGGGGAGGTACTGGAGGTTGATGCGGGGGGAGGGGTTCTACCTCTAATCTACACCCCCAGCCCATTCATTCATTTATTTATTTTGGGGGTACTGGGTATTGAATCCACGGGCATTGTGCCTCCAAACTACACCCCCAGACCCTCGCTTTTAATTTTGAAACAGAATCTCGCTAAATTGCTGAGATTGGCCTTGAACTAGTGATCCTCCTGTCTCAGCCTCCCAAGTACTGGGATTACAGGCATGCACCACCACACCTGGCTTTATTTTTTTTATTTTGAAACAGGGTCTCACTAAGCTACTGCGTGCTGGCCTCAAACCTGTGATCCTCCTGTCTCAGTCTCCCAAATGCTGGGATTACAGGAGGGCACCCACATCTAGCTGGGAAATAACCTCTTAAAAGCTCATTCATGAATTTTGGAGGGGGGGTACTGGGGATTGAACCCAGGTGCATTCTACCACTGAGCTACACCCCCAGTCCTATTTTTTATTCTTTATTTTGAAACAGGGTCTCACTAAGTAGCTGAGGCTGGCCATGAACCCGGAACCCGGAACCTCCGGTCTCAGCCTCCCAAGTACTGGAATTACAAGCGTACGCCCGGCTCATTCATGAAAATTATAATGACCTTTTTTGGCTGGGTGTGGTGGTGCACACTTGTAATCCCAGTACTTGGGATTATTTTGAAACAGGGTCTCACTAAGTTGCTGAGGCTGGCTGCAAAACTGTGATCCTCCTGTCTCAGTCTCCCAAGTACGGGATTACAGGTGTGTGCCACCACACCTACGGAGGTGGGGCTTTTCGACAAGGACTGTATCATGTAGAGCTCTGACCTCATCAGTGGTCAATCAAACGGGTAAATCCAGTAGTCACTGGGGTTGTGTCTTGGAAAGGTCTATCTCCCCCACTTTTTCCTTTCTCCCTTTGCATCCCTGCTGCTAAAAGCTGAGAAGCTTTCCTCTAACATGCCCTTCAGCCACAACATTCTGCCCCAGATGTCAGTCCTGAGCCATGGAGCCAGGCCACCATGAACTGAATTCTCGGAAACCACGTGCCAAAATAAATCTTTCCTCCTCTAAGTTGTCAAGTATTTTGGTCACAGTGAAGAAAATTGGACCAACACAGTCTAGCACATACTAAGCACATACTATATATAACTGAGCTATACTCCCAGCCATACCTTAAAACTTACTAGACATTTTAATGTCACTAATATAAGTCTTTGCCTAAAAGAATAAGATAATGTATATAGAAAAATCAGCACACTTAAAAATAATGAGGGAACCGGGCATGGTGGCGCACGTTTGTAATCCCAATACTTGGGAGGCGGAGACTGGAGGATCCGGGTTCACGGCCAGCCTCAGCTACTTAGTGAGGCCTTCTGCAACTTTGTGAGACCCAGTTTCAAAATAAAGTATAAAAAAAAATAGGGCCGGGGATGTAGCTCAGAGGTAGAAAACCCCTGGTTTCAATCCCTGGTACCGCCAAAAAAAAAAAAAAAAAAGAGAGAGAGAAAAATGAGAGCTCTATATTTTACTAAAAAAGATATGCAGCTTTTATGTGAAGTAGAATTTAGACCTGAACACATTACATGTTTACCTAATCTGTTCTTCTCATCTTAGGAAACTAGCCTTTTCCAGACTGAATTATACCTATTGTCTTCTGTTTTGTTTGCAGTGCTAGGAATTGAACCCAGGGCCTCAGGCATCCTAGGCAAGTGTGCTACCACTGACCAACATGCCCAGCCCACAACTATTGTCTATATAAGTTAGGGAACTGATGTTTAGTAGGTAATACCTCATTTCTATCATCTCAGTCACAAATTCAATCAAGCACCCAATGATATGTGTGTGTGTATGTATGTACATTTGTGTGTATATACAGTTTCTCAAAGCGTGGTTTAGGACTACCCATCTCAGAATTACCTGGATTCATGGTCCCTATGCCATATCAACATTCTTTCAAGGATCACTTCTAAGTATCCCCTTCCTAGGGCCTTGCACTTATTAGGCAAGTGCTATACTACCAAGCCATACCACCAGCTCCAGCATTCGTTTTTTGTGTATGTAGTACTGGAGATTGAACCCAGGAACATTCTACCTGAGTTACACCTCCAGCCCTATTTTATTTTTTATTTGGAAACAGGGTCTCACTAAGTTGCTGAGAGCCTCACTAAATTGCTGAGTCTGGCCATGAACCTGAGATCCTCCTGTCTCAGCCTCCCAAGTACTGGGATTACAAGCATGCGCCACTACACCCAGCTCCAGCATTCTTTTAAGACGGCTCTTATGTAAACTCAAGTTTGAGAAGCACTAGGACCACTAGTAACACTCTTTTGACTTTGAAAATTATTCTTAGCTGGGTATGTAGCTCAGTGGTATACTGCTTGCCTAGCACATTAAAGGCCCTAGGTCTGATCCCTGTCACCACCACCACCATGCTCGCACGTGCCTACACACACACACACACACACACACACACACACACACACACACACAGAAAAAACAGTATGAATTTGCAATTCACAAAAGCAACCCAGAAAACTTCTAGTTTCAAGTACTAAGTCAGGAAAAATAATTTAAAAGTAAAGAGTTACCTGGTCCAATTTGCGTTTCAATGTAGATACTTCCTTGGGGTTGGAAAAAGTGATATCCAATCCAGGTGAGATAGCATAGATGAACTCTATCTCATATTCCCGTGCAGCAGAGATGAGAGTCATAAGCTGCTCTAAAGAATAGAGTCCACGTTTTTAGAAAGTAGCACAGAAAACCAAAGGAACCTTCCTTTCTAACTGTAGAGATAATTTCTTCCAACTTACAAAAAAGGAAAATTCCTTATATCTAACAAAATTCTTATGTTCAATGTGATAACAGGACATACAAAAATGGCACAAAAATGATTGAAAATCATAGTAAGAAGAAAAGAACAAGTTTTACTCTTCCCCCATCCCCTACTGGGGATTGAACCCAGGGGTATAAATACCACTGAGCTATATCCCCAGACCTTTTCATTTTTAATCTACCTCAAAAATAAAATAAAATAAAATACAATTTTTCAGCCGGACATGGTGGCACATGCCAGTAATCCCAGTACAAGGGAGGCTGAGACAGGAGGATTGCAGGTTCGAGGACAGCCTCAGCAAGTAGCTCTCAGCAACCTAGTGAGACCCTGTTTCAAAAATAAAAAATAAAAGCCGGGCATGGTGGCGCATGCTTGTAATCCCAGTACTTTGGGAGGCGGAGACCGGAGGATCCGGGTTCACGGCCAGCCTCAGCTCGCTCGCTCTCTCTCTCTCTCTCTGCTCTCTCTACCTAGTGAGGCCCTCCACAACTTCGTGAGACCCGGTTTCAAAATAAAGTATAAAAAATAGGGCCGGGGGCGTAGCGCGGAGGTAGACGCCCTGGGTTCAATCCCCGGTACCGCAAAAAAAAAAAACACACACACAAAAAAACAAATTAAAAAATATATATATTAATATAAAATAAAATATAAAATATAAAAATTAAAATTAAAAAAAATAAATAAATAAAAATAAGCCTGGTGAGCCGGGCGTGGTGGCACACGCTTGCAATCCCAGTACTTTGGGAGGCGGAGACCGGAGGATCCGGGTTCGCGGCCAACCTCAGCGCGCATGCGTGCGCGCATGATCTATCTCTCTCTCTCTCTCTACCTAGTGAGGCCCTCTGCAACTTTGTGAGACCCGGTTTCAAAAATAAAAGCATAAAAAAATAGGGCCGGGTGTGTAGCACAGAGGTAGAACGCCCCTGCGTTCAATCCCCAGTACCGCCAAAAAAAAAAAAGCCTGGTGTGGTGGCACGCGCTTGAAATCCCAGTACTTGGGAGTCTGAGACAGGAGGATCGGGTTTGCGGCCAGCCTCAGCTACTTAGTGAGGCCATCCACAATTTAGTGAGACCCTGTTTCAAAAATAAAGAATAGCAGGGTGTGGTGGCGCATGCTTGTAATCCCAGGACTTTGGGAGGCGGAGACCGGCGGCCAGCCTCAGCTCTCTACTTACTGAAGCCCTCTGCAACTTCATGAGACCCGGTTTCAAAATAAAGTATAAAAAATAGGGCCGGGGGTGTAGCGCGGAGGTAGAACGCGCCTGGGTTCAATCCCCGGTATCACTAAATAAATAAATAAATAAATAAATAAGTAAATAAATAAAATTATGAAGAAGCAATTGAGACTTATCCCATCTATATATAGTGTTTACTAACTCTATATAATTTAAGTGTGCCTTTAACTTATTTTCTGATGATGCTGTTTATGAAACTTAATGTGATCAATAATTAAAATAGGAACCGGGCGAGGTGGCACATGCTTGTAATCCCAGTACTTGGGAGGCTGAGACAGGAGGATCACAGGTTCAAAGCCAGCCTTGGCAATTTAGCGAGGCCCTTCTTAACTTAGTGAGACCCTGTTTCCAAATAAGAAATAAAATCAGACTGGGCGTATAACTTAGAGGTAGAATGCCTCTGGGTTCAATCCCCAATACCAAAAAAGAAACAATCTATGATCCTTCTGTATCAGACCCCCAAGTACTGGGATTACAGGCATGCACTACCACACCTGGCAATTTATTTATGAACTTTATGAAACTAACTCAACATATCAATACACATAGTAGGCATAGTCTTTTATGGCCTTCTACTTCACTGGACTAGGTAAGGTCTTTACTTAACTATAGACAGCATCATTAAAAGTGATCAAGGCTAAGCCATAAGAGATCCTGGAGCAAAGGGAACAATTCATACTGAATTTTTTTTTGTACTGGGGATTGAACCCAGGGGCATTCTACCTCCAAGCTATACCCATGACCCTTTTTCATATTTTATTTTATTTTATTTATTTATTTATTTTTGCGGTACCAGGGATTGAACCCAGGGGCATTCTACCTCTGAGCTACACCCCCAACCCTATTTTTTATTCTTTATTTTGAATAAAAAAAATATATTTATATATTTATAAATATGTATTTATTAAAAATATCTATTTATCTTGATTACTTTTTTTGTGTGGGCATGTGTGGTTCTGGGGACTGAACTCAGGGGCATTCTACCTGTGAGCTACACCCCACCACTATTTTATTCTTTTATTTTGAAACAGGGTCTCACTAAGTTGCGGAGGGCCTCACTAAGCAGCTGAGGCTGGCCGCGAACCTGTGATCCTCCTATCACAGCCTCCAGAGTACTGAGATTACAGGTGTGCACCACCACGCCTGGCAATTATTTTTTTATTTGAGTATGTGTGGTACTGGGGGTTGAACCCAGGGCTTTCCATATGCTAGACAAGCACTCTCTACCTCTGAGTCACATCCCTAACCCTTTTTATTTTGAGGCAGGGTCTTGCTACGTTGCTGAGGATGTGATCTTCCTGCCTCAGCCTCCCCAGTACCTGTGATTACAGTTGATTTTTTGGATTTACCATTCTCTCAATCTGTATTAGCTCACACAGACTATAAACAGTTACCAGATAAAAGAAAACTGCCTTTAAAGTGAAAATGAAATAATAAAAATTATAGTATAACTACTTTAAAATATATTTTCTTCACATAGCCTGAATTGTGTGTGTGTGTGTGTGTGTGTGTGTGTGTGTGTGTGTGTGCGTGCGTGTGTGTGTGGTGTGGTAGTGGGGCTTAAACCCAGGGGCATTCTACCTCTGAGCTACACCCCCCCATTTCTTATTTTTATTTTGACACAGGGTTTCACTAGGTTACTAAGAGTCTCAATACTTGCTGAGGCTGTCCTCAAACCTGCAATCCTCCAGTCTCAGCCTCCCAAGTACTAGGATTACAGGCGTGCATCACCACACCTGGCTACCCAGCACATATTCTGAATTTATGCATTCAAAAGAAAAAGATTACCAGCTTCCTCCACTGAATACATCTCTCTCCAAAACATCCTGTGTTTGTAGTCGTCTTTTGGGGCGTACAAGTATGTATTTAATTCCCACTTCTGGAGCCTTGAGGGAAAAGAAAAACACATATGTATAAATAGGCAACATTTATAGGCTCTAAAGCTCACATTTTTTCCTCTTCTTGGAACATCTCTATCTCATACAAAACTAGTAATATTTTTTTTTTGTTTTTTGCAGAGCTGGGGATTGAACACCCAGGGACATTCTACCTCCGAGCTATACCCCCAGCCCTATTTTTTTATTCTTTATTTTGAAACAGGGTCTCACGAAGTTGTGGAGGCCTCGCTAAGTAGCTGAGGCTGGCTGCGAACCTGCGATCCTCCTGTCTCAGCCTCCCAAGTACTGGGACTAAAAGCATGCGCCACCATGCCCAGCTCAAAACTAGTAATATTCTAAGATGGTAACTTCTAAACTTAAGCAATCTGTGGAATTTTTCTTTTTTTTTTGCGGTACCGGGGATTGAACCCAGGGGCGGTCTACCTCCGCGCTACACCCCCGGCCCTATTTTTTATACTTTATTTTGAAACCAGGTCTCACAAAGTTGCGGAGGGCCTCACTAGGTAGAGAGAGAGAGAGAGAGACAGGGAGGGAGGGAGAGAGAGAGAGAGAGAGAGAGAGAGAGAGAGAAGCGCGCGCGCACTGAAGCTGGCTGCGAACCCGGATCCTCCAGTCTCCGCCTCCCAAAGTACTGGGATTACAAGCGTGCGCCACCACACCCGGCCTAATCTGTGGAATTTTTCTAAAAAATTAAATAAATATTAAAAGATATGTGAACATATTAAAATCTGAATAAAAACACAACTCTGGGTGAGGTAGGCAAAATCAGAAACCCATTCAACTTAACCAGGAAAAGTCTGAAAACCATTGGCTTAAACAATCAAAGTAAAATAATTTCTGCAATTAAGAAATCATCAAATTGTACCAGGGCGATTCAGTTAGTATTTCTTTAAACATAAGGAAATGTTAAGGGCTTAAAATTCTCCTCTGTGCTACATATGACAAAAATTTACCTTCTAAAGAGTTCTTTTCTCTGTTCCATAACCCAAGGTCTTCCATAAAATCCTAGATAAAAAGAATGAAATTATTTTCAAGTTTCAAAATGTAATATTTAGAGAAAAGCAGGTGACAAAACATACAATTACATTTTTTTAAAAATGTGTACAAGTCGGGCGTGGTGGCGCACGCTTGTCATCCCAGTACTTGGGAGGCTGAGAGAGGAGGATCGCAGGTTCATGGCCAGCCTCAGCTACTTAGGCCCCCTGCAACTTAGCAAGACCCTGTTTCAAAATAAAGAATAAAAAATAGGGCTGGGGGTGTAGCTTAGAGGTAGAATGCCCTTGGGTTCAACCCCCCCCCGTTCTGAAAAAAAAAATGTGTACAATACACCAAGATCTGAAGAGTACTTATTAAAACATTAAAGTTTATGGCCAGGCGTGGTGGCGCACGCTTGTAATCCCAATTCTTTGGGAGGCGGAGACCGGAGGATCCAGGTTCGCGGCCATCCTCAGCTCTCTCTGTCTCTCTCTCTCTCTAGTATCTCTGGGTGGTATTATTATTTTTTTTTTTTTTGCGGTACTCGTGATTGAACCCAGGTGCATTCAACCTCCAAGTTACGCCCCCAGCCCTATTTTATTTTTTATTTTGAAACAGGGTCTCACTAAGTTATGGAGGGCTTCACTAAGTAGCCGAGGTTGGCGGTGAACCTGCGATCCTCCTGTCTCAGCCTCCCAAGTCCTAGGATTACAAGCGTGCCCACCACACCTGGCTCCTGGGTGATATTATTGGTGGACTTTTATTCCCTTTTTATTCAGGTAAATTTTCTTATTTTAGCTGGGTGTGCTGGCACATTCCTGTAACTCCAGTACTTGGGAGGCTGAGACAGGAGAATTGCAGGTTTGAGACCACCCTCAGCAATTTATTTATTTTTTTTTTTTCTGAGGTACTGGGTTTGAACCCAGGGACATTCTACCTCTGAGCTACACCCCAGCTCTATTTTTTTCTTCTTTATTTTGAAACCGGGTCTCACTAAGTTGCAGAGGGCCTCACTAAGTAGCTGAGGTTGGCCACAAACCCGGATCCTCTGGTCTCAGCCTCCCAAGTACTGGGATTACAAGCGTGCGCCACCACACCTGGCTCACCTTCAGCAATTTAGTACTTGGGAGGCTGAGACAGGAGAATTGCAGGTTTGAGACCACCCTCAGCAATTTATTTATTTATTTATTTTTTTCTGAGGTACTGGGTTTGAACCCAGGGACATTCTACCTCTGAGCTACACCCCAGCCCTATTTTTTTCTTCTTTATTTTGAAACCAGGTCTCACTAAGTTGCAGAGGGCCTCACTAAGTAGCTGAGGTTGGCCACAAACCCGTATCCTCTGGTCTCAGCCTCCCAAGTACTGGGATTACAAGCGTGCGCCACCACACCTGGCTCACCTTCAGCAATTTAGTGAGGCCTTCAGCAACTTAGTGAGACCCTATTTCAACCTAAAAAATAAAATACAAAAATAGGCCGGGAGTGTAGCTTAGAGGTAGAATGTTCCTGGGTTTAATCCCCAGTACCACACATAAAAATTCTTATTCTAGCACAATATTTATTACTTATGCAATAGTTAGAGAAAACAGCTAAATCTTTTTTTTTTTTTTTTGTAGTACTGGGGATTGAACCCAGGGGCATTCTACCTCTGAGCTATACCTCCCAACCCTATTTTTTATTATTTATTTTGAAACAGGGTCTCACTAAGTTGCAGAGGACCTCACTAAGTAGCTGAGGCTGGCTGCAAAACTGCGACTCCTGTCGCAGTCTCCCAAGTGCTGGGATTACAGGCGTGCACCACCACGCCTGACTTGAAAACAACTAAATCTATCCTCTTTTTACTATCAATAGATGCCAAATACACTTACATCTAACTTTTTTTTTTAAGTTCTGGGAATGAACCTGGGGCCTAGAATTTTAGGCAAATGGTAAACTATGCACCCAGCACACATCTAAATCCCTAAGAGTATCTAAAGTTTACAATAGGGAAAGGAAGCAAAGTAATCCATCCTACTAATAATAACAATTACTGCCTAAGAGGGGAGTTAAATGCTTCTAGAGGAGTTAGGTAAGGTAAACAAGGTAAGAAAGTCAGGAACATGATTAGTCAGATTCTGATTTAATTTCATGAAAAAGTTCCTAAATACAAAAGGAGAAAAAAAAAAAAAGCCTGAAGCCACATTCACAAATTGAACAGGGAAACTGGACTGAGCAGCAAACTTTCAAACTATCCCAATTCCAGAGCAAATGTTTCAACAACTGAACATTTTTTTTTTTTTTGCAGTACCAGGGATTGAACCCAGGGGCGTTTTACCTCCGAGCTACATCCCTGCCCTATTTTTTAAACTTTATTTTGAAACCGGGTCTCAGGAAGTTGCGGAAGGCCTCACTAAGTAGCTGAGGCTGGCTGTGAACCCAGATCCTCCCAAGTACTGGGATTACAAGCATGTGCCACCACGCCCGGCACAACTGAACATTTAAGAATGTGACTGACTTGCCCAAAGGCCCATTGCAGGAAACAAACCTTGATGTAAGTTGTTGTATAAGCACAAAAAGTGGTATTTGGACCTCCCTAGTATACTAATCATAGCTCTACCACACACACCTTACAGCTTGCCTAACCTTTACTTTCCACCTGTCCCAGTCTAATTATCAGCAAAAGAACAACCTAAAGAATACCAGGAAGATGGCCAATAAAAGCATTTTGAATACAAAAATGCCCCCACAAACACATAGGAGCTCTTATCTAGGCAGCATGATTAATAATGAACCAGAGAAAAATTCATTACACATCAATATATCAAACTGTAATACTTTCTTTTTTTGGGGGGGAAGGACAGGATGAGACAGGATCACAAGTTCAAAGCCAGCCTCAGCAACTTAGGCTCTCAGCAATTTAGCAAGATCCTATTTCAAAATAAAATAGGCCCGGGAGTATAGCTTAAAAGTAGAATGCTCCTGGGTTCAATCCCCAGTACCAACAAAAAAAAAAGGAAAAAGAAAAAAAAAGAAGTGAACTCAGGGGCATTCGATCCCTGAGCTACACCCCTACATTTTTGTGTGTAGTACGGGGGATTAAACCCAGGAGAATTCTGCCTCTGAGCTACACTCCCAGTCCTATTTTTATATTTTAGTTTGAAACAGGATCTCACTAAGTTGCAGAGGTCTTCACTAAATTGCTGAGGCTGGCCCTGTACCTAGAATCCTCACGTCTCAGCCTCCCAAATATTGGGATTACAAGCGTACACCATCATGCCCGGCTAACCTGCATCCCTTTTTATTTTACTCTGAGACAAGGTCTTGCTAAACTGCCCAGGCTGGCCTAAAACTTGGAGATCCTCCTGCCCTCCTGCCTCAACCTCCCCAGCAGCTGGATTACAGGTATACACTAGGGTAAACTTTTTTGGTACTGAGGATTGAACCCAGAGGCATTCTACCTCCAAGCTACACCCCCAGCCCAATTTTATTTATTTGGAAACAGGGTCTCACTAGGTTGCTGAGAGCCTCGCTAAGTTGTCAAGGCTGGCTTTGAACCTGTGATCCTCCTAGCTCAGCCTCCCAAGTACTGGGATTACAAGCATGTGCCATCACACCTGGCCAAGGTAAACTTTTTATAAATCTAATTTAGCTGTCCTACAGCAGTTGGCATCATCTTTCTTGTTGTTGTTTTGTTGGTACTGGGGATTGAACCCTGGGACATTCTACCTCCGTGCTACATCCCCAGCCCTATTTTTTATTCTTTATTTTGAAACAGGGTCTCACTAAATTGCAGAGGGCCTCACTAAGTAGCTGAGACAGAGCAAGAATTAATCCCAGCTCTCTGGAGGTTGAGGCAGGAAGAGCACAAGTTTAAGGCCCACCTGGGCAATCTAGGGAGACCCTGTCTGGAAAGGAAAAAGAAGGGGGGGCGCTGGGGAGTGTAGCTCAAGAGGTAGAGACTCCTATGTTCAATCCCTAGTACGGGGGGGGGCATTAAATAACCCTTTAGAGTTGCTGGAATAAAAAAATATCTTTTCAAATGGGCGTGGTGGCACACACTTGTAATCCCAGTACATGGGAGACTGAGACAGGAGGATTGCAGGTTTGCGTCCAGCCTCCATAACCTCGTAAGGCCCTTGACAACTTGGTGAGACCCTGTTTCAAAAAATAAAACCTAAAAATAGGGCTGGGGGTATAGCTCAGAGGTAGAATGCCCAAGTTCAATCCTCGGTACCCCCCCACACACACACAAACGGGCTCAGTGACACACACCGGTAATCCCAGTACTTGGGAGACTGAAACAGGAAGATCACAAGTTTGAGGCCAACAACATAGCAATACCCCATTTCCAAATAATAAATAAAACCAAAGCCGAGCACAGTGGCACATGCTTGTAATCTCAGTACTTAGGAGGTGAGACAGGAGGATCCCAGGTACACAGCCAGCCTCAGCAACTTGTGAGGTCCTCCACAACTTAGACCGTTTCAAAACAAAGAATAAAAAAGGGCTGGGGGTGTAGCTAGGAGTAGTATGCTCCTAGGTTCAATCCCCAGTACCACACACACACACACAAAAGAAGAAGCCGGGCATGGTGGCACACACTTGTAATCCCAGTACTTGGGAGGCTGAGACAGGAGGATCCGGGTTCATGGCCAGCCTCAGCTACTTAGTGAGGCCTCTGCAACTTAGTGAGACCGTTTCAAAATAAAAACTAAGAAATAGGGCTGGGGTTGTAGCTCAGAAGTAGAATGCCCCTGGGTTCACGGCCAGCCTCAGCTACTTAGTGAGGCCCTCCGCAACTTCGTGAGACCCGGTTTCAAAATAAAGTATAAAAAATAGGGCCGGGGATGTAACTCGGCGGTAGAACACCTCTGGGTTCAATCCCCAGTACCGAAAAAAAAAAAAAAGCCCCTGGGTTCAATCCCAGTACCACAAAAAAAAAAAAAAAA
>PVJS01056546.1:0-12309 GCA_004027185.1 Glis glis | reverse complement strand
TGAGACCCTGTTTCCAAACAAGAAAATCGGGCTGGGGGGGGGGTGTAGCTCGAAGGTAGAATGCCTCTGAGTTCAATCCCCAGTACCACACACACATACACACACACACACACACACACACACACACACACACAAAATCCTGCTGGTCAAGTCCTTAGTCTGTAAAAATGAATGTAGTAATTCTTACCTAGCAGGATCGTTGGGTGGACTGAATGAAATAATGTTTCCAAAGAACCCAATACACAGTGGACTTGGCTCAAATAGCACCTCATATTGGTGGTGTCGTCCTTGTTGCTATTCCTGATTTCTTTCTGGGACCACCAAATAAAGGCCATAGATAATTTATGTGAGAGAAAACACGGAGCAAAGTGCATGGCTCGGCGAATCTTATCGCCACTGACATTCACGCTGATGGTGTTTCTGTCAGATTCCAGCGCATGTGTTTTGTCAAATTTTGCATTTCAGCCCCCAGGAAGAATCCCTCCATGTTTCCCAGGCTGGGTTTTCTGGACACGATGGGCTAGAGAACACTCACCGATTCCATAGTGAATCTCTCGAGGAAAAACTGGAGAGCCTGGAGGCTGAAGATCTCATGTCTCAGCCGTCACATCAGAAATTACCTGGATAGGACAGGAAGGAAAGGTGACAAGGGTCATCCAGTGACACTGTCTCAGACCCACATGCGATTCCACTTGGAGGCGACCCCCTTCTTAGGAATGTTCTTGCCCCACCGAGTGGCTGTGCAGGCATATGAGGGAGAACCAGCAGGCAGCCCCCGCCTTGGCTCCCCTCTTTGGGGCGAACACTGCCATCTCTGTATCTCTGTGAAGGAGGTGCTCAGGAAGCCTTCTTGCCTTCTATTTCTAGCTCTACGTTGGAGAGCAATTTACAAGTCATTAACTTCTCTAGACCTAGGATCCTAAACATGAAATTAAAGCGTGCTGACGGGTGCGACAGACAGACACCTGCAGCTGTGTGCCCACGGGAAGGGAGAGGTACTCCCCCAGCACAAGGAGCCGGCGTCCGGAAGGAGGGAGAGACAGAGGAACCTACACAGTTCAGGACAGCCCCCTCTGAACCTGGGAGAGGTCTGTAATTAACGCATGCATATCAAAGCTTAATTAATCACGGAGTGCACAGAGCACAGGAAGTCTGGGATACAAGGTGTTATATAAGGGAAGGGCTTCGATATTTGCAGAATTGGAGAGGAAAGAGAGGTGACAGTGTGAAAACATCATGAACCAAGGGACCTGCCTGGTCCTTCTCCGGGGATCCCTAGCTCAGATGGACACCTCGATCTGTCGCTCCACTATCTCCCCATCCCTATATACAACCCATCCCCAAGCCATGGCTACCTTATTTCCTAAAGATCTCTCGACCCGCCTCTCTCTCCACCTCCATTGACACAGCCCTGGACCAAGCTGCCCTCATTCTTACCTGGGCACAGAAACCGTCCCCTGCCCGATCTCCCCTCAACACCAGATCTGCCTCTAAATCTGGTCTCCCATCCTGAACCCCAAATCATCTCTTTTTCTCTCCTCTCTCTCTCTATACCTTCATTACAGAAAATTTTGTACAGACATGAAAACAGAGATGAGCATCACGAAATCCATGGACCCCTCACCCAGCCCCAATCGCTATCAACCCCTCATGGAGAGGCCGCTAACCACCAGCAACCCACAATCAATCCTGCCCACCCAGACCTCATCCTTCCCCCGACACACTGTAATTTAGAAGGGAATTCCAGACACCATTTCAGACACAGGTATTATTACAGCATGCATCTCTATGATATGGTCTTTCATAAAAAGAGTGACCATACCATGACCATACCATCACTACACCTAAAACCAATGATAATAAGTCCTCGATACCATCAAACTCCCAATATGCACATTCCTAATGGTCTCATAAATGTCAAAACTGGCCGGGCGTGGTGGCGCATGCTTATAATCCCAGTACTTGGGAGGCTGAGACCGGAGGATCCGGGTTCTCGGCCAGCCTCAGCTACTTAGTGAGGCCTTCGCAACTTTGTGAGACCCTGTTTCAAAATAAAGAATAAAAATAGGGCTGGGGGTATAGCTCGGAAGTAGAATGCCCCTGGGTTCAATCCCCGGTACCGCAAAAAATAAATAAATAAATGTCAAAAATGGTGTTTGTTTTTAAAAGCCCATATCCAAAAAAGACATCTTACAAATGGTTGATATGCAGAATGGAATTTTTGAGACATAACTCTGATTGTGTCTCCTCCCACCTCTCCACCCCCAGCTGGCTTCTCAGTGTTTTAGGATAAAAAGCAAAATCCTTCAACATGGTCTGACTCTTGCCCGTCTCTTTGGCCTCATCTCGACCCCCAGGCTCACTGCTACAGCCACATGACATTCTTTTTAGATCCGGGGACGTGCTGTGGTTCTCCTTCTGCCACAGGTCCTTTGCCCAGGCTGTTCCCCCGCCTGGAAGGCTTCATCTCATGCTCTCTTTGTCTAGTTAACTCCTCTACTTCCTTAAATGTTATGTCCTCAGAGAAACTGTTTCAGTTCCTCCAGATTAGAATATGGAATTTATTTTAATTTTTAAATTATAATATAGATGCTCCTTGACTTAGGGTTACATCCCACTAAACCCATTTTAGGTTAAAATAGTCCCAAATGCATCAATACACTGAATACTAAACATCATAGGTTAGCCTAGCCTACTTCAAACATGCTCAGAACACTTATATAAGCGTACAACTGGGCAAAATCACCTAACACAGCAGCTATTTTATAATCAAGTATTGAATATCTCATGTAATTTGTTTACTACCACACTGAAAGTAAAAACAGAGTAGTTGCATGGGTATATTTTCAGTAGTGTAAAGTCAAAAAATGCAAGTCAAATCATGGTAAGTCAGGGATTGTATATCCATCGGTGTGAAGACTGGCTATTATTTGTTGATTTGATTTGATGATACGCTACGTGAGTACAAGGATTGTGTTTGGATTGCTCATTGGTGTATCCCCAGCACCATCCACACAGTGCCTGGCACCACAATATTAATAAACATTTGTTGGATAAGTAACTGAAACACTTCCTTCAAACTCAGATGTCAGTAGTGATGAACTAAATCTTTTTGAAGCTTGAATCACACATTTAATTAGATGAGGAATTGACAAGCGCATCCTAAAATTCATACAGAAATGCACTGGACTCAGAATTCCCAAGGCAATCTTGAAGAAAAAGAACAGCTGGAGGACTCAGGTTTCCTGACTTCAAACCCTACCAGAGCCACAGCAATCAAGACAGTGGCCCTGGCAGAAGGATAAACATAGGATCTCCCTCAGAATCACAGATCACGATCTCCCCCTAACACTGACCTCCAGACCCCGACCTCACTAAGCACACAGCTCTGAAAAGTAAGAGCCTGTTACACGAATGGTCGGCGCCTCTCCCAGCCCGCTCCTCAGCCTGCTTCTCCTGTGCGTCCCTTGCTTCACCCCACTGGACCAACTAGGACAGTGTGGCAGACTGGATCACTTGCCCGGTTCTTCTTTCCCAACACAAATTTGAGTTACACATCTCCCCGCTTTGTCCTGTAACTTGTAGTGCTTCCCACCACGGTGGGTCATGGTTATTTCCCTGCTGTACTGACTTCTGAACTGGACCACGACTTGCCTCAGCCCGTGGATGGAAGTGACAGCGCTCTGGCCCCAAGTCTGTCCCTCTTGCATTCCTGTGATGTGCCTGAGAGGAACACGTCTCCTTAACCTCTGTCATTGCTGCCTTTTAGTCTAGAACCCACATTGAAGACATGTGGAGCAGCTCTGAACCCAGCCCCGAGTCCAACGTGAGTCAACCTAGCTCCGCCAAACCACAACAGACTCACAGATCCATGACCCTGAAAACTAATATCTGCTATCAAGCAAAACATTGCATTTCTGAGGTTTTGGGTTCTCCGCATTAATCTGTGAACACCAATGAGTATGAACACAGGTCGTGCAGGCAGCGCAGGTATGATGACAGCGCACAGAGTGACTCTTACAGAATATCCACCCACTTGGTGCCAATTTGACCTCATGAAAATCCTGCAAGACAGGTAATGGGTCAGCTTTACAGATGAGAAAATCAAGCCTTGGAGGTGTAAACTAATATGTCCAAGACAGTGTGTGGCAGGACTGGTATATAACCCAGGCTGTCCGACTCATCCAACTCCAAGCCAGGTTTCCCCTGCATACCCCGCCCCTACGCAGAGCCTCAGCTTCACGGGAGAGCCGCTTTGGTTCTCACGTCACTTGTCTGTTAAATGAAGCCACTGGCCTGGTCTAAGTCACAATACCATCATTAACCTCCAGAGAGAGGAGCGTGAAAGAGCCCCGTGAGGCGCAATATCAAAGTCAGCCGCACCCCGCTGCCTCCACTCTGACCCCCCTGGAATGAGGCTAGCGTCTGCACAGGCCAGGACCTCTCCCACAGTGCTCTGTGGCAAGCACTAAGGTAAAGGCTGATCGTTTCTCAAACTGAGATCATTACCTGCCAGATGGAAAAGTAATCCAGAGACATCAGGAAAATTATCATGGCATAAAACAAAAATAATTTATGATTTTACTATGTGGCGGTAAAGACTGGATTTTGAAGTCTTTCCTTTCTGGGACTGGTTTTTATAAAGGTGAGACCAAGAAGGCATTTCAACTCATAGAACTCTCTGAGGCCCAGGGAACTACCAGTGAGTACAAAAAAGATTCTATTTTGCATTCCTTCATTCAACAAATTCTTCTGTTGCACCTACCTTGTGCCCGGAACTGTTCTTGCTGTCTAAAGACAGAGCCAACGAAAGAAAGTTCCTATTCTCCAGCATTAACATTCATTCATTCATTTTGTAAGCAAATAAATGAATACGGGGCACCTACTCAACTGGACAATGGTGATGATGATGATGATGATGATAATGGTGGTAGTGATGCTTCCCTGCTCTCCTATATTCTCACAGAATAACTTATTATTAGAAGTCAAGCCAGGCATGGTGGTACACACTTGTAATCCCAGTACCTGGGAAGCTGACACCAGAGAATCTGGGTTCGCGGCCAGCTTCAGCTACTTAGTGAGGCCCTCCGCAACTTAGTGAGACCCTGTTTCAAAATAAAGAATTAGAAGAAATAGGGCTGAGGGTGTAGCCCGGAGGTAGAATGCCCCTGGGTTCAATCCTCAGTTCTAAAAAAAAAAAAAAAAAAGGAAGTCGGCTATCCTGTATTCTCTAGAATAAATGCATCTGGGTTAGAACCCAGGTTGTGACTCTCTGGTGAGACATTTATCCTTATGTACTTCCGTTCTCTCATTTAAAAAATTGGGTTCATTAAGTCCCTACTTCATAAGTCACTATGAGAATTAACAAGATAATGTAGTTAAAGTACAGAGCAAAATGCTTGGTTCCCAGTAACTGATGAATATACGGTAACTAGAAGTGTCCCAGTGAGCTCATGGCCTCAAGTAATCCTCGCCGACGACCATGCTACAAGAAGGTGAATCTCAGCCAGGTGTGGTGGTGCATGCCTGAAATCCCAGTACTTGGGAGGCTGAGACAGGAGGATTGCACGTTTGTGACCAGCCTCAGCAACTTAGTGAAGTCCTCAGCAACTTAGTGAGACGCTGTTTCAAGATAAAAATAATAAAATACGGCTGGGGGTGTCGCTCAGAGGTAGAATGCCCCTGGGTTCAATCACCAGTACCAAAAAAAAAAAAGGCGAATCTCAGATGTGAATGCAGGGTACCACTGGGCCCCAGGGGCCCTATCACACCCAGCACCTTCTGAAAGACAGTGGAGAACACACCTCAAATCACCCCCACCGAGGGAAAAGGAAGGGGGGACATTCATCCAACAAATTCCAACCTTCACAGCCAGGGGATGGCCTCAGACAGAGATGCAAAAAGCTCTGTGTGAACCATGAGGGGGAGATATGGGTGGGGAAAGATGGCGCTTGTCCATAGGTGCTCAGTAATTAATCTGTCGAAGGAACGCGTGAGCAATGGGCTCCTCTCCACGATCACACATCTCCACTGCCCCGGGGATAGAAGATTTAAAGCAACTACCTGCTAAAGTGAACTAGAATTCATTGCCACCGCGTGTCACTTTTGTCACCACCCAGACTTCTGCTTTGCCACTGAAATTCTAGTCTATGACCCACAGTATGTCAGTCAGGTCAGCCATTCCTGATGCCAGGGAGGAACAAAGGGCATAAATCTTTTGGCACACAAACCCTTCTTTGCTGCCGAGCCTCAAATAGGTGTTGAGTTTTATTCAACAGGAATCTCATAGGTGTTGGGATTGGTATCCTCTTATACAGGATGTTATGAACCCTTGAGTCATCTGCAGCTGGTGACAGCCTGGACAATTCTTTCCTCCTATAAAATCATGTCAAGCATTTTTCCCATTTAGTGATGAGATTCTTTCCTGTTCTGTGGAAGCTGTACTTAGAAAATCAGGGCCTAGAGAAGAGAGACCAAAAAAAAAAAAGGGTGTGGTGGCAGCGCATGCCTGTAATCCCGGCACTTCAGAGACTGAGATAAGGAGGATTGCAGGTTCAAGATTAGCCTCAGCAATTTAGAGAGACCCTTGGCAACCTAGCAAGACTCTGTTTCAAAACAAAAAGTTAAATTAAAAAATAGGGCTGCGGGTATAGCTTGGAGATAGAATGCCTCTGGTTTCAATCCCAAGTACCACCATCAAAAAAAAAAAAAATAGGGACAAAGCATATTTTTATGCCACTATTAATCTATCTTGCCCAATTGTCTAGTTCCAGTTGAAATTCCACCCCTTCCAGAAAGCTTTCTCCAACTTGACCAGTCCAATAACTTGTTTCTGAACTCTTACAGCACTGATAATAACAAAAGTGATCCCTTATTGAACACTGCAATGGCAAATTTTATGTGTCAACTTGACTGGGCTAAGGGATGCCCAGATAGTCAGTAGCACAGTTTCTGGATCTGTTTGGGAGGATGTTTCTAGAAGACTGAATAAAGAAGATTGCCCTCGCCAATGTCTGAGGCCTGAACAGAAAATAAGAGCAGAGAAAGGGTGAATCGACTTTGCCTGAGCTGGATCCATCTTTCCTGCCTTGGAACGCTGGTCCTCCTGGTTCCTTTGAGACACAGACTGGGACTGACGCCATTGGTGTCCCTGGTTCTCAGGCCTTTGGCCTCAAAATGAACTACATCACTGGTTTTCCTGGTTCTCCAACTTGTATATGGCAGATCACAAGACTCTAAGCCTCCATAAGAAAGTCTAATTGTTATATGAATGAGCCAATTCCTATTTAAAACACACACACACACACACACACACACACACACACACACCACACACAGTTTTGTTTTCTCTGTAGAACCCATCTATATACCACACATACCCCATCCTAGGAATATTAATGATTTCTTTCAATCCTCATAACCCCGCAAAGAACCGTGATTTTCTGAATTTTACAGATAAGGAAAGCAAGGCTCAGAGAATTGTATAACATTTCCCAAGTTACCTGGCTGGTCAGCGGTGGCAGACGGAGGTACAAACTGGGAAGGGCTTCATTTCAAAGCTCAGAACGTCCCCTGCCATGCTCAGCAAGGCAGTATGAATTACGATTGATATACTCCATTCTGTATTTTTTTTCTTTTGTTTTGGTACTTAAGATTGAACCCACGGGCATTCTACATCCTACACCCCCAGCCCTTTTTATTTCTTATTCTGAAACAGGGTCTCACTAAGTTGCTGAGGCTGGCCTTGAACCTGTGATATTCTTGTCTCAGCCTCCCAAATACTGGAATCACAGGCTTGCGCCACTATGGCTGGCTTCCATTCTGTATTACCTTCTGTTGTTTCAGATAGGTGAGTCACACACTCTCACCCATGGCCACTATCGAATGGTAAATGCTGAGACTGTCTGTGTTGATCATTGGGTGATGAGGGCCGTCTTAGAACGCACATTGAGATTATCATCTTGGACCGGCCCAGTTTGAATACACGGTATTTGGCTGGGTGGAATTCATCCGCAAGCGGATATTCCAAGGGACCTGGTGTAATCTTCAAGGTGCGGTCTTTGATGTCCTCTCCACCCAGTAATGGTTAATCCCTCCTTCCTCCAAGCTTGTCACATGTCTGCCTCACTAAACTTCTTTATTGTAACTCGTGACAATTGTTAGTTTCTGTGTTTGATTAACTTTTATGATTCCTTGTCTAAAGTTTCTATAAAAGCAAGGTGCTGGCTACAGATGGACGGGAGAATTACCGTGTATCTCCTCCCCGACCCCCCAGATTATTAAATGTAATTATTCTGCAAATTATTATATCAGGCTTCATGTCGTTTTTGTGCAAGAAAGACTATTGATCAGGAAGCTGCCTGGTGCAGCGACCTTCCATGGCTGAAACCACAGAACAATTTTCAGGAAGTTGTCTGGTGCAGCGACCTTCAGGCGGCAGGAACCACGGAGTAGTTTTTAGGGAGCTGCTTTAAAGCAGCAACCTTCCATGGCGGGACTACAGAGCAAGTAGTGTCCGCCAGAGCAACTCCAATAATTGGAATTTTGTACCAATTAGTAGGCCTCTAAGTTTCCATGTCTACTAGCAAGCAACAAATCCTGTTTCCCACCCAAAGCAGCCTGAGTTAGGCATCTGTGACCTTTGGCCAGGTAACTGGACACCTGTTGTTTCTCCTAATCCCCTGCCCAACCACCAGGCAAGTGTTTGCAACAGGCTACTCCTGCTCAGTCTACCTGTACCAGTATACTAGTGTAGAGAGAGACAGAGACGATACACTGCAGCAGCCACCCCGGGAAAGCCACAAAGGGTTGAGGCACTGTCCCTAACAATGCCGAAGCTGCTGGTCCTTAGCCTGGCTCTGCCCACTGCCTGGCTGGCCGGTTAAAATTATCACAATCAAAGACGATTTGGGTCTCTCTTCTCCAAAAGTAAGACCATTGCAAAGGACTCATGATCCAAAAGACCAGAACCACTGTCTTGCTGGATTACAAATGCATGAGGACCGTGACTACTATCTCCATTCCTACTTCCTGAGGCATTAAGCCAAACACTGCAGAGGTTGAGCTGAGCAAGCCGAGGTCCCTGCCATCAAGAGTTAAGCTCGCACTCTAATGAGGACAGAGGACAGGTAGAGAGACACAGGCAGGACCAACTGCTGTAAACGAGGTCATCTAGGTGTAAATACAATGTCATAGGACTTGCCTCACAAACACTTATTAAGTGCCTACTGTGGGCACTGTGAGGTCTGGCTGTGAGGTCTGGCCAGCGGAGGTTGAGAACAAAAGAACTCCAGGAATGGCAAGTGACCCTAACCATCCCCCTGCCCCCAGCCTCATAAATCCACCTGTCCTGGTCCCCTGCCAAGACCACCAATGGGAAGAGTCCATGAGTACCTGCTCTCCCTCCCCCCAATGCCCCATAAAAGGCCCCTAGTCTGTAAGGAAGGGGGCTTTTGCTGACTTGTGGGCTCTCTCCCAGGTCAGTCCCCCCTCCCAGGCTCCACTCCATTAAAGAGCCTGTTCTGGTCTGCAGAGCTGTGTTTATTCCTTCCTTTATCCCTACATTTTATTTAACTCCTACTGTGTGCTATTTTCCATTGGCTAGAGCTTCCCATAATGAGAATCATCTAGTGAGGAAATGTATCCATTCATCCATTAGTTTGTTGTTAAAATGCTTAGTAACTAATGTCAGGGCCATAATAGTTAGCAAGGGAGACCCAGTGTGTGCTTAAGGAATCAGACTTTAATCAAATAACCTCACAGATGATGAGAAAGAGTCACAGGGCTGGAGCCACAGGATCCTGCCTCCTACAGGTGACGAGTAAATCCTCAGTCTCTTCAAAACTTACATCCTGAGAATTTAGAGAATCTTAAACTTAAGTGAATGCCACAGAAGTAGCCACAAGAACTTGGAGAGAAGAACCAAGGAAGTCGTGAGCCACAGGCTGGGCGACAGGCGAGGCTCACCCCACCCACCCAGCCGCGTGGAGCCGAGTCCATCTGTGTCACTGTGAAGTTCCACGTTTCCTTCACGGTCCCCTGGGGAGAACTGCAAGTTGTTCAAGGTGAAGTCCATGGGTGCCCAGGGCTTGCGCTGCTGCCTGCTGTGTGAATAGCATGATCCAAGTCCACTCAAACCATCCTGTGTCTAATGTCAGTGGGCATGCTGGGCAGTGGTGTCTGTGTGGCAGCTCCCCTGTGCTCACCGTGGAGGAGGAGGGAGCGGCAGGCAGCCCCGTGCTGGGAGCTTTGCAGGCAGTGCCAAGAGGAGAGCGTGTGGAGCAGGGGCTCACACTGCCACGCCGGCTCTCCCGCCTGATTGCTGCGCGGGCTGCAGCGATGACCACTTCTGCCAGCCTGTGCTCTCCTCTGGAAGATGAGGGTGGCTGCCCACCAGGAGGGTGCCTGTGCACATTGCCTCCAAGCTCACAGGACCTTAAAGGCGGGCACATCCTGCTCCAAGCACCCCCTGCCACTCTCTGCTGGAAGCACCAGGGAACCCATGCTCCCAGGTGCAGCCTCAGAGGAGGATGAGTGGAAACGAGGGAACAAAGCCGCAGCTCCTCGCCCCGCGGCCGTGATGACACAGAGGCCCCTGGAGGATGAAGCCCCGCTCTGCGGGCACAGATGCCTCTTACTGGTGACCTGCTCATCTCTGGCTCACTTGGGCATGCCTCCACCTGTTTCTTCGGATCACCTCTATATAATCTACTGATGCTCACACTCCTTCGGGTGGGCTTCGGGGAGCCCACCCTAAGGTGGGGATGTTATTATATGATTTTAATGCAGTGTCTTTGGGAGAAAAAAAAGTCAGATAAATGTGACAAGTATCACTTAGGGCAGGTGTGTGATGAACAACTGCCACTCTGGTGACAACCCCAAATTAGCAAGGACACCTGCAAGCCCAGGGTGCGCAGGGCTGATCGCCACTGCCCCAGTGACAGACAGGATACAACCAAGGCCTGGAAGTCACCTTCCAGAAGCAGTGCTTCGGAGCCCGGGCCTCCACTCGTCCAAGGACAAAAGGACTGAGATGGGAGGGGTTGACATGGGGAATTTATTCCCCCGCAGGAAGCCTACTGCTGAGTGCTCCCTGGCACCACACAGGCTGGGGTGGCGTCAGCCACTCTGCCACTTGAGCCACACAGAGTCTGCACCAGCCCAGAGCAGTGGGAAGCACAGCTATTAGGCCGTTTTATGGAGAAGACATCAGCCCTAACAGACTAAATAACAATTGTCTATGTGCGTGTGTACTGGAGATTGAACCCAGGGGTGCTCTACTACTGAGCTACACTCCCAGCCCTTTTTATTTTATTCATTTATTTATTTACTGATGTATTTTTGAGACAGGATCTCACTAAGTTGCCCAGGCAGCCTTGAACTTGCAATCCTCCACCTTAGCCTCCCAAATAGGTGGGATTATAGACATGCACCTACATGACAATTTTTAAAAATAACAAAGCTTGCATGGTGACTGTGTGTCAGACATACTATATAAGCAATAACTTCTTGAATATAACAACCTGAGAGACAGGAATTATTACTGTTTTGTTTCACAGAGAAGGAAACAGGCTGAGACATGGATGAAGCATCTTGCTACAGTTCTTACAGCTAATCAACAGAACCTAGATCTAATTACAAAGTCCCTCTGTCTTTTAAATCCCACCAGGCTTTCAGAGCAGGGGCAGCCTCAGCAGAGAGGTCTCTGCCATGTGTATTTCACCCAGTGTTAGAACAAACAAAAAAAACCTTCAACAAGCTAGCTACATCTTCCTAGCTCCCAGGAGTATGTCGATCGGCACCACCACCCAGTAAGGCAACTTGACTGTACTCCTTGTAACCACCTCATTTCCTCTGTTCTATGATAGCCATATTTCCATATTTTAGCATGTCTGAAACAGAATGTATCTTCCTCTCAATGGGACTCAGCTCCTGTTTTCTATTAATAATGTATCTTGTACTCTCAGGCATCAAAAGAAATCAAGTATGTGTAAGCCACTTTCAAATATCATCAAGTAAAAGCCCAGCAAAGCCCTTAGAAGACTGTAAGTCTGAGACACGAGGAGCCTGAGTCCTCTCCTTCAGATCCCCCAAAGAATCCTTGAAAGCACACCTGGCCCTGCGCGAGCCTTCACCCACACAGCCTGCCATCTAGCTGTGGCTCAGAAATCCCAGGCTCCGGAATCCCTGCACATTTGTACTTCTAATAAGAAAGCAAGTGAGGCCGGGCGTGGTGGCGCACGCTTGTAATCCCAGTACTTTGGGAGGCGGAGACCGGAGGATCCGGGTTCGCGGCCAGCCTCAGCTCTC
>PVJS01056545.1:0-12310 GCA_004027185.1 Glis glis | reverse complement strand
CCAGGGGCGTTCTACCTCCGCGCTACACCCCCGGCCCTATTTTTTATACTTTATTTTGAAATCGGGTCTCACGAAGTTTCGGAGGGCCTCACTAAGGAGAGAGAGAGAGAGAGAGAGAGAGAGAGAGAGAGAGAGAGAGAGACAGGGAGAGAGAGAGCGAGAGAGCTGAGGCTGGCCGCTAACCCAGATCCTCCGGTCTCCACCTCCCAAAGTACTGGAATTATGAGCGTGCGCCACCACGTCCGGCTCAGGTGAATAATTCTGTTGACCTGAGCTGTCTCAGCTAATCTTTGTTGGATTCACTCATGAATCTAGTCAGCTGGCAGGTTGGCTGGGTGATAGCTGATGCAGAATGGCCTCTGCTGGACAGACTGCTCTGTTTTAGTCTCTCATCCTACAGCTTGTTCTCATAGAGGAGGCAAGGGTCCAAAGAGAGAGAGAAACATGCAAGGAGACCTTTTAATACCTAAGTTTGGAACTGGCACACTGTCACCTCTGCTACAATGTATTGGCCAAGACAAGTCATAAGAACAGCTCAAATTTAAGAAATGGAGAACAACACTCATTTTAATGTGAGTCACATTGCAAGATATGTGGATTCAAGGAAGAGTGAAAACACTGGGTGCACTTTTAAAATCAATCTATACATTATATTTTGTAGGTTTGTTTTTTTATAAAAAGGCAATGTTGGAGTTGGATTTGGAGACTAATTTATCTAGAAAACAATCCGCTTGCTTATGTTAATGAATAAATGACTGAAAACCATTAACTGCTATTTATGATACTTTCCATGTACACATGGCTTCCTCTGACCTTTATTTTGTATTATGAAGTCATAACAAAATATTATAAAATTATAATCAGGTTGCACTATAAAACATGAAATTTGTATTACACATTATGGCTATTATAATGTATACTAAAAATATAATGTAAAAATGTAAAATTACTTTTTCCAAATAAAACATTTTATTTGAAAATATAATAACCTAATATTTGCTTGCACATTTTAGCCATTAGCTTGAATTTTTCACTCTTCTTCCCCCCCCAAAAAAGATAAAAACAACAAAAAAATACATTCAGATTTCCCAACAACAGAAAAGGATAAGTATACATTTACTTTTTTTCCCTTTCTCTGCCCGTTTTATCTCTGTACTGGTAAAGAGCAGTTCTTTCTTATTTGATTACTCTTAAAGGATTTAGCTATGTCATAGTTCATTTCAGCTTATCTTTTATGTGAAAGACTAGATCTAAGAAGGACTTACATTATTGTACTGAAAAAAATAACTCAGAGACAAGCAAAATATATTTTTGTGTCCCTCTATACCTTTCTTTCTGTGTACCATTATTTATTATGGAACTTAACAAAACATTGTTTGCCAGGCATGGTGATGCACTCCTGTAATCCCAGTACTTCGGAGGATGAGACAGGAGTATCACAGGTTCAAGGTCAGCCTCAGTAACTTAGGGAGGCCCTCAGCAGCTTAGTGAGACCCTGTTTCAAAATTAAAAATAAAATAGGGCTGAGAGTATAACTCGGAGGTAGAATACCCCTGGGTTCAATCCCAAAACATTGTTCATAAATAGACATTCTTAATTCCTTGCATCCTCCTACTTAAGATGATCCCTGAAAAATAGTGTTTTGTTTAACAGATGTGAGAAACTGGGTATGAAACAAGAACTGAAAATTAGGTGGTTTTACTTTAGTGTTATTTTCTTTTTCATTTTGGTACTGGGGATTGAACCCAGAGGCATTCTACCTTTGAGCTATATCCACAGACCTATTTTATTTCTTGTTTGGAAACAAGGTCTTGCTATGTTGCGAGTCTCACTACTTGCTGAGGCTGTCCTCTGACCTACGATCCTCCTATCTCAGCCTCCCAAGTACTAGAATTACAGGCATGAGCCACCATGCCCAGCCCCAGCCCTTTTTTTAATTGAACTGCAAAATCATATATTTGCTTGCATTTGTTGGGTGCAATAGATTAGTCAATGTTTAAAAATCATTTAAAAAATTTTAATTGTCTTTAGAAAAGAATTTAATTTCTTATATATATATATAAATATATAAAAAACAATGCAAACAATTATTGAGCTTCATCTTCTAGACAAGAATGCCAAGTTAGTCTCTCTTCATAAAAAGCAATTACAATCTGAGGACACTTCATATTGGCCTCTTTTGCTAGCCCAAGTCAGCCTCATCTGAATCTTTCCATTTCATGAGGAACATCAATTCTCCACTACTGTCGGTGGCACCAATTATCCGTTCAGGGTCAAGACCTCTGGCAAAGCCTGGTGGTTTGTCAGCAGCATCTCTTCTTTGATTTGCTGTCATCAGATTCACTGTCAGATAAAGATTTCCTTTTTGTACCATCTTTTTCTTTACCAGCTTTTTGAGAATTAAGAAACGCTTCAATTAATTCTGGACAATCTAAATTTTCTTCAGGTTCCCAAGTATTGTCAGCATCTGTAAATTCCTTCCACTTCAGGAAATACTCCACCTTCCCATTCACCACACGCCAGTCCAGAACTTTTTCCACCACAAATTCTTCAGGTTCTGCCTCTTCAACTTTTTTACTCTTTCCATTCTGTTTCTTTCCCATTTTTTGCAATGTAGTTTTATTGGAGGCCATTTTTTTACTGCAGACTTGAAGAGTTCACCACCTGCAATGCTATGGTCGCGGGTCTGCAGCATCTCCGGGCCTGCGCACCTCCGGTGGGAGTCACAGCTGAGGCTAGAAAACAATTTAATTTCTAACTTATTTACATGATAGTTAATTTTACTATAATTACATTGTTTTCCTTAATGATAAACAAAAAGTTCAGATACTAACAATCTAAAGAAAAAGTATTTTTATTTTAATATGTTGTGTCATTTTGTTAAATTCAGTGGATTTATAAACTCTAAAAACAAAATAGAAATTCTAAAGCATTGATCATAAATATGTTAAGTGGAATGTGAATATATGTCTTATATAAATGAGTAATACAAATTGTCTTAAGATTTTTATTATATTAGAAGTATATCATTATAAGATGATAAACTACCCAAATGATTTTACTCAAAACATATTTGTTAGGAGGGCTCCAAAGTGGGAGGGTTATCTTTTAAATACTTAGGGAAAGCATTGCCTTTTGAATACTTAAGGAAAGATTTGCTATTTGAACATTTGTTCTTTTTGGCATGAAAGATAAGAGAATGTAGTAAATTGAAGTATAACAATGTTAGTTGGTTGTTAAACGGGGACATTTTCCTCTTTTGAAGGCCATTGCAGTTATTAGGGCATCTTTTTTTCTTGAATTCTTTAGGTGAGTGCTATTTGGAGTAGTTCATCTGCAAATGGTTTGTTACTGGTTCAAAGAAGAAAACTTTTTTTTTTTTTTTGCCAGAATGTGAATTCATGCACTGCTTTCTTTATTGAGAAAGTCTTGCTATGAAAAAGCCAGCTGAAATAGTATGCTTTGTGATACACTTGATGTACTTTATTTCACCACAAATTGGGGAGTTCACAGAGATTTAACAGCATTTGTACCCCATTTTAAGTAGCACAGCTTGTAGAGTAGAGTTGAGTTTAATTCATTTTGAAAGGAAGCAAATGGACTGGGTCATGTTTTCAAATATTTAGAAGATATGGGAATTTAGCAAAGTTAAATTTATTTTGTTTTATTATTAAATTGTTTTAATATTCTTATTTTTGTTGAGAGAGTATTTGTACATCTTTATGGGGTATATTATGGTAATTTAATACATGTATACTTTGTGGAATAATCAAATGAGGGTAATAAGCATTTCCATCTCTTCAGCCATTAGTCATTTTTGTATGTTTGGAATTTACTACTTCTTTTCTAGTCATTTTGCAATATATCATAGAATATTTTAACCAATAGCTACCCTGTGGTGCTAAAGAAGAACCAGAAGTGATTTCTGCCCTCTGAGTTTTTGGTGCTCCTTGTTAAACTTCTTTTTGTATTCCCTTCCCCCTTGCCCTTCCCAGTCTAGTGACCATTATTCCATTGTGTTGTCCTGCAAGGTTGACTTAACTGATTTCCATGAGTGAGTGAGAACATGTGGTATTTGTCTTTCTGTTTCTGGCTTGTTTCACTTAACATAATGATCTCCACTTCCATTCATGTTGCTACAAATGACAGGATTTCATTCTTTTTATGGCTGAATAACTTTCCATTGTGTAAATATACTACATTTCCTTCATTCATTCATCCAGTGAATGGCATCTGGGTTGATTTCATATTTTAGCTATTGTGAAGAGTGACAGTAAACATGGAAATGCAGTGTCTTTTTGGTATAAAGATTTCATCTCCTTTGGATATATCCAGTGGTAGAATTGTTGGATCATAAGATAATTAAATTTTTAGCTCTTTGAGGAATCTCATACTATTTTCTGTAATGGTTATATTAACATACCCACTACCAGTGTATAAGAGTTCCCTTTTCTCTGCTTCCTTCCCAGCATTTGTTATTGTCTTTTTGATGATAGCCATTCTAACTGGGGTGAGATAATATGTCATTGTGGTTCCATATGAATTTTAGGATTTTCTTTTTATGAAGAAAAGCCCTGGGAGCTAGAGATATGACTCAGCAAGCTTGTGTAGCTTGTTAGGTTTGATCCCCAGCACTGCAAATAAGAAAGAAAGGAATAGAAGGGAAGGGAGTTGCTGTTGATGGGAATTGCAAGTAAATCTATAGATCACTTTGGGCAGTATGATCATTTTAACAATATTGATTCTTCTGATTCATAAGCATGGGATATCTTTCCTTTTTTTGTGTGTCCTCTATAATTTCTTTCATCAGTGTTGTCATCAAAAAGAGCTCTACAATTTTAATGGGCCCAAGAAATTAATTCCTAAATTTTTTATTTTTGGTAGCTCTTATGAATCTGATAGAGGACTAATACCTAGACTATACAAAGAACTTAAAAAACTTAACACTGAATGGGATTGCTTTCTTAACTTTTTTCAGCAAATTCATTAGTAGTATATAAAAATGCTATCCTTTTTGTATGTTAATTTTGTATCCTGCAACTGTGTTTTAAGAATTTTTCGATGGAGAATATATTTAGGTTTTTCTAGGTATAGAATCGTGTCATCTGCAAATATGGACATTTTAACTTCTTCTTTCTAATTTGGATGCCCTTTATTTCTCTCTCTGGCCTTCCAATACTATATTAAGTAAGTGTGGAGAAAGTAGATGTCCTTATCATGTTCCCAATCTTAGAGGAAATGCTTTCTGCTTTTTCCCATTTAGTATGATATTGGCTGTGGGTTTTTATATATATGTATAGGGTTTTTATATATATAATTGGGTTTTTTAATGTTTATTATAATTTAGCAGTAAAGCCATTAGTTCCTAGACTTATTTAGAAGGTAAATTTTAAATAACTACTCATTATTGCTTTGTTTAGATTTTCTATTTCTTCTTGATTCAATTTTAGTAGGTTATGTGTTTAAGATTTCCTCTAGATTTTCCAGTTTTTTAAGCATATGGTTGTTCTTAATAGTTTCTTATGTTCATTCATATTTCTGTTGTATCAGTTGTAATGTCTCCTTTTATTCTCTGATTTTATTTATTGGGTCTTCTCTCTGTTTCTTATGTAGTCTAGCTAAAGTTTTGTCATTTTTTTTATCCTTTCAAAAAACCAACACTTTGATCTTTTGTATTGCTTTTTCAGTTTTGATTTTATTTATGCTCTGTTCTTTATTATTTTATTCCTTCTGCTAACTTTGGGATTGGTTAGTTCTTGCTTTCCTAAGTCTTTGAAGTACATTGTTAGGTTGTTTATTTGAGAGCTTTCTATTTTTTTGATGTATTCATTTATTGCTATAAACTTTCCTGTCAAGTATTGTTTTTGCTGTATTCCATAGATGTTGATATACTGTATTGTCATTTACATTCATTTCTAGAATTTTTTAATTTCCTTTTAGTTTCTTTCACTATCCATTGACCATTTATGAGCATGTCATTAAATTTTCATGTATTTAAGTACTTTTCATTCTTCTTATTGATTTGTAGCTTTATTCTATAATGGTCTGAGAAGATGCATGATATTTCAATTTTTTAAAGTTTATTGAGACTTGATATGTAGCCTAACATATGATATATTCTGGAAAATATCCCATGTGCTGAAAAGAACTATGTATATTCTGCTACTCTTGAATGAAATGTTCTGTAAATGTCTGTTAGGTCTATTTGCTCTATAATATAGTCAATCAGATGTTTCTTTGTTGATTTTCTGTCTGAATGATCTGTCCTTTGGGGAAAGTGGGATGTTGAAATCCCACACAATTGTTGTGTTAGAGTCTATTTTTCCCTTTAGATCTAATAATATTTGTTTTATATATTTGGGTGGTTCTGTGTTAGGTGCATGGATGTTTATAATTGTTATATTTGTTGGCCAAATTGATCCTTTTATCAATATATAAAGACCTTCTTTGTCTCTTTTTACAGTTTTTGATCTAAGTCAACTTTATGTGATATGAATATAGCTACTCCTGGTTCATTTTTTATTTCCCTTTGTGTGATATATCTTTTTCCAACCAGTCACTTAGTCCATGTGTATCTTTACCAGTGAAGTAAGTTTCTTGTAGGCAGCATACAATTGGGTCTTGTTTTTATATCCATTCAACTAGTCTATGTCTTTTGATTGGTGAATTTAATCCATGTTTTAATATTCCTTACTAATACAAGTGAAATGCTATCACAATTTTATTTGTTTCCAAATATGTTTGGGACAGTTAATAATCTAGCATAAGTAAGTAGTGAGCAAATACTGTTGGGGAAATCAGTTGAAAGTAATATTTTGCTATCGTTTTATTTTATATCTGGGTTAAAACAGTTTAATTTTATACCTGTAGCTACTACTACTTTTCTTAGTCATGTACTGGCACTATTTATATGTCATAAGATGTATTAGTACAGAGTAAAGACTATAGATTTAGAAATTATATTCTTAAATTTTAGTAACATCGTAAAATCAAGGAACTTAAATCCTTTTAGAAAAGCTCTGTAGAAATCAATAAACCAGGTTCTATACAACATAGTTTTAACAAAATTATCCTAAATCATTTTTGTTTATGATTCTGGGGTTATTAAACACATGGAAAGTTAATATTTGATTAAAGGACCATCAACTAAAAGAGTGAGCAAATTTAAAATAAATTTTTGTATTATTGACATTGATTACAACCTTGAAAATCATGATTCCTTTTCTGTAATGTCTATGAATTGAGGACTTCTATTTAAAAAGAAACTTCTTCAAGTTTTCTATAAGGCCTTTTGAAAAACAATTTACATTTTGAAAATATTAGTGAATTGGTCTATTTCTGCAGATTTACTAATAAAACATGTAAGAGGAGAATGAGGGAGGAGGAATTGTTAAATTCCTTTTCTTCTATGAGTAGCAAGCAAAAAGGTTTTTCATATTTCTTTCTGTAAATACTTATATTTGTATACTAATGTTTTTTGAAAAACTTACCCTCAAATAAAATGAGATTATATGTATTTATTGCAAATAAACAAGTAAAAATAAGCAAGTCAGCCAGAGTCAACATTTCAAAAGGAAGAATGGAAATAGTAAGCAGTATTAAAAATAAAATATAGAATAAAGCTACAAATACAAATAATCCAAAACTAGCGTGACCATAAAACTCAAGTCGTTTTGAGTTTCCCTTATTAAAGGCTGACTATAAGACTTTAAATGCAGTAGTTTTCTGCTTATAACATACACATTCCATATTTAGAGAACAGATGCCTACAAAGTTAAAGTGCTTACTCAGTAGAACCTTTTTTCATTATGAAAAGACCCTGTTATATTATAGCCTAAAAATGCTTTTTGCTTTAAACTCTATATTAATATTATGACCATAGCTGTTTTTGGTTAACATTTGCAAAATGTACCTTTTCCCATTCTTTTACTTTCAGCTTTTCTCTTATATGTTTAGCTTTGTCTGTTTAAAAAACAGTAATGGGAATTATCTTTTTCATCTTCTAGAGCACTATTTGTCTTCTAATTTATGTTTAATATAATTATTGATATATGCGTGTTTACACTCATTATTTTGTATTTTGTACATTCTGTGTCTCTCCCTTCCAGTTAATCTTCTATATCACTCCTGTTTATGTTCTGATCTCTGCCAATATTTTCATGCTTATTCTTCTGAGGGATTTACCCTAGCTTCTGCCAGGCCCTGAGGGCAATACCATTCTAAGGATACTTGTTTATTAACGAAAAGTTTCAAACATAAAAAGTATAGTAAGCACACATACACCTATCACTAGTCTCAACAAAGTTTTGTTTTTCCTTATTTCATCTATTACCTCTGCTCAACTTTTTTATTAGCATGCATTTATAGACAGGATGTTTATTTTTATCACATCTATAAAATCATTGTTGCATTTGAAGAACTTGTTAAAATAATTCCTTGATATCAAATAATCCAATTTGTGTTCATGTTTCCTCAGTCATTTCATAAATATGTGTGTTTTTTGTTTTGTTTTGGTATTGGGAATTGAACATAGAAGCATTCTACCTCTGAGCTACACCCTCAGCCCTTTTTATTTTTTATTTTGAAACAGAATCTTACAAGATTGCTGAGGCTAGCCGAACCCATGATCCTCCTGTCTCAGCCTCCCAAATACTGGGATTACAGGCATGCACCACCATGCCCGGCTCTCATAAATGTGTTTTTAATACTCATTTATTTAAATCAATATCCACCCAAAATTCACAGGTTGCATTTGATTATGCATCTCTTAGATTTTTTTTCTTAATTTACAATTGGTTTAATTTAGAGGGTGTGTGTGTGTGTGTGTGTGTGTGTTACTAGGTTTGAACCCATGGGTGCTCCACCACTAAGTATACTCCCGGCCCTTTTCATTTGTTTCTGAGACAGGGTCTCCCTACGTTGTTGAGGCTGGCCTTGAACTTGGGATCCTCCTGCTTCAGACTCCTGAGTCACTGGGATTACAGGCATGGACATAATCCTAATCTAGAGGTTTAAATTCGAATAGAATTTTTAAGAAGAATCTTCCAGTGATGCTGTGTACTTCCTATTGCATTACATCAGAGGACATATAACATCTAGCTGTTATTTTTTGTAATAAGCTCTAATCAGTTGTTATCAGCCTGGTACACACATTACAAAGTACCCTATTAATTAGTATCCATTGTCATTCTTTGCACAGAGTCATTATTTTACTAGGAGGTACAAAATTGTGATTTCTAATTTTGTGATTCCTTTTGACATTAACTGGGATTCTCTGAAGGATCTTGCTTCATTAACTATTTGGTTACTTTGAAATACAGTTTGTACAGAAAGGGCATAATAACTGTTTTATTCTTTCTCCTTATTTTCATAGTATTATGTCTTAACATGTTTCAAATATAGTCAGTTTTTATTTAGTGCCAATATGAACTCATAGATTTTTAACATATATGATGATAATGTTGCATCATTAATTCGTTTTTTTTTTTGTTTTTTTTTTTTTTTTGCGGTACCGGGGATTGAACGCACGGGCGTTCTACCTCCGTGCTACGCCCCCGGCCCTATTTTTTATACTTTATTTTTTGAAACCGGGTCTCACGAAGTTGCGGAGGGGCTCACTAAGGAGAGAGAGAGAGAGAGAGAGAGAGAGAGAGAGAGGGAGAGAGGGAGGGAGAGAGAGCGAGAAAGCTGCGGCTGGCCGCAAACCCGGATCCTCCGGTCTCTGCCTCCCAAAGTACTGGGATTACAAGCGTGCGCCACCACACCCGGCTCCATTAATTCGTTTTGATGCTTAAAAGGAATCCATTTCAGGTTGGTTTCTGTGAACTTCCCACTGGACAATCCAAGTAATGTCTGATGGATTCTTGTTCTCTTCTCTTTAACTGTTACAGATTCTTGTACTTCTTGTACTTTTCTCTACTCCAGACCTGGAATCAGCCAAGGAGCCCTATTTCCTTTTACTGGGAAATAATGTGAAATTATAATACATGTGCTAAAGGAACACCTCTAGCCCTATTTTATTTTATTTTACTTTTTTGAAATAGTCTCGCTAGGTTGATGAGTCTCACCACTTGCTGAGGTTGTCCTCCAACCTGAGAACCTGTGATCCTCCTGTCTCAGCCTCCCAAGTACTGGGATAACAGGCATGCGCCACCACGCCTGGCTAGGAACACATTTTTATTGGATCATTACTGCTAGACCTTTTCGGTTGGCAAAACTAACAGATGCATTTTTATGAGAAAACTACAGTTTCAGGAGAAAAAAGCATCATGAATTTGTACTGATATTTCAGATTTTAATTTAAAGTTACAAGGATTTTACTTTTTTAATTTTATATTTGTTTTTATTTTCAGTGAAAATCATAGTTCCCAACAACATAATTACATACTTGTTTTATTTATATATGTGTACAGATATATATATATATATATGTATATATATATATATATCTATGTAAGAATAGTTTCAAAATGATAGTAGCAACATTGCTATTAAGAAGATGGTGAATATGTAAAATTTCTTTATGGTTCTCTTTTATTGCTAAACTATATAAAGAACAATCAGTAAAAATACTGTATTTTAAAAATCATTAAAAATAATTCTCTGGAATTGAGTTCAAGTAGATATACATTAAGTTAATTCATTTTAGGGCTGCTTAGGTATGCTCTTTTCTGTTTCAACTTAATTTTATTTTGTAATTATATAAAAATTTATATGGCTCCAAATCAGAACTTTTAAGTACAGTATATTGAAATAGATTTTGTTTTCATCCCTGTCCCTCCCAGTTCTCCCCCTCCCCATAGGTAACCATGTTATATGTTATTCTTTTTGTTTTTGTATATCCTTCCTTTTTTTCTTTTGAAAATAAAGGCAAATAAATACAGTCATACAGTGCAGCATACTTACATAGTATACATACTCTCTGTATCTAGCTTTTGTAGGTTAAAAATATATCTTAGAAGTCACTCCTTTGCAGTACATTGCTACTTCACATTCCTTTTTACAACTGCATGGTTACATCATTGTAGAGTTGTACTCTTGTTTAGTCAACCAGTCCTCTGTTGATGAACATTGTGGGTATTTTTTCTTGAATTTTGCTATTGCAACTAATGCTACAATGAATAGCCTTCTGCATACGTTGTTTAGCATTTTTGCCAGAGTATTTTGGAGATAATTGTCTTAAAAGTGGATGCTGAATCAAAAGCTAAATGTCTGTTTTTGCTCTTTTTGTCAAGTTACCCTACATATGGGATTACACCATTTTTTAGTCTCACCAGCAGGGTAGAAGAATTCCTTTTTGCCCACAGCCTTGCCATCACAATATTTTGCCAAACTGTTAGATTTCTATCAATCTGATAGGTGAAAAACGATATCCTATTATACTTTTTTGTTGTTTTTAATTATAAGTAAAGGTGAACGTTTTTTCATATAATTAAGAACCATTTGCATTTCTTTTTCTGTGAACTGTTCATACCTTTTTTCCTTCTTTCTTTTTTTGATGTTGATTAATTGTTCTTTTCTCAGTTTTTAGATTCTCTTTATATTTTGGGCATATTAGCTAGTTTGGGTTTTTTTTTTTTTTGAAACAGGGTCTTGCTAGGTTGATGAGTATCTCACTACTTGATGAGGCTGTCCTCATACCTGCAGTCCTCCTGTCTCAGTCTCCCAAGTACTGGGATTACAAGCATGGGCCACCACACCTGGCTTAGCTAGGTTTTAAAAACCAAAATTAAGATTGCTAGAATGGATCAGCACATTCCCTCAGAACAAAACCAGCTTTACTGCTTTGCTTACTTCACTGTAAATTTTGTTTTTGCTTACATTTGGGTTGGTAATTCCATACTATCTTGTCAGCTCTTTAGTAATTTTACAAAGATGTATTCCTATGGCTTATATGGTAATTTTAGTTTTTTTGTTTTTGTTTTTAACAAGGAGTTGTTCTGAATCACCTAGCCCATCATAGCCCTTAAAATACAAGTGTTTTATCCTTTCATTTTTAAATTTTATTTTCTCTTATTGATACTTTATTCTAAAAATTAGTTAATATATGCACATTTTAAAGTTTTGTTCATTTTTAAAATTTTATACCTTTATCACTACTTTTAATAAATAAACTTCATTTAAAATAATGCATGTATTAGCTTGAGAGTTTTGTTTTGTTTTTGCCTGTATCTTTAGTACTAACCCAGTGGCCACCACATAGATAGGTCTTCAAAAAATATTTAGTAGCCGGGCATGCGGGCATGGTGGCGCACGCTTGTAATCCCAGTACTTTGGGAGGCAGAGACCGGAGGATCCGGGTTCGCGGCCA
>PVJS01056544.1:0-12310 GCA_004027185.1 Glis glis | reverse complement strand
TATATATATATATATATATATATATATATATATATATATATATATGTGTGTGTGTGTGTGCATATGTGTGTGTGTGTGCATATGTGTGTGTATGTGTATATATATATATATATATATGTCCACTTGTGTTTTAAAATTAAACATGGCATTCCCCATTGGTAATTTTTACATTTGTCATTGACAAAAATTTATTTTTATTGTTTGGGCTAGTGGCCAGTATAAATGGAAATAAACATGTGGGCACTTGCCATCTGTAGTTAATTATAAAATCCTAATGTCTTTTCAGGAGTGTATTGAGAAAATCCACCTTTTGTTTCAGTTTATCTGAGTTGACAGTCTCCACGACGTACACCCACTAAAATCTACACCTCCAAATTCATTTAATTCTGTGTGACCTATGACACAGAAACTGAATCCCTAAAGAATATCAACTTTGCCATTTGGCTAACTCTAATTTTTTAACCTTTATAAAATTCTTTTTGAATTACTGTTAACAAGACAGGTATCTAGGGTTCAAGAAAAAGAAAGCAAAATGAGTTCCATATTTGCGTGGCAGGGAAAAGGTTATGTCTACTGGAAGGAGGCAGCAGTTTCCTTCTGCCCTCATCTTGGGGCGAGACTCCCCTGCAGGAGCGATACCCTTGGGAAAGCAGAGGCTGCTAGGGTAGACAGTCACACAGGGCTTGTAACTAGAGCCCTGGCTAAAACCAGGACTGGTATTTTTGAAGTTTGCTGTGGGAAGACTGTGCCTTGAAGTCATAATTTCAGATCTTCAAGTAGTTTTTACAAGAGGTGGACACTTTCGTTCATTTTGAAGCAGATTCAGCATTGGTTTATGGAAAATGATCTAGATGGACCCAGTTATTTATGCTTGTTTGACAGTTGCTTCTCCAGAGAGCTAAATTTTTCTGCATATTAGCTTTAAAAACTATATTCATTATGGTCAGAGCTACATCTCTACAGCTTACTGTGCCTTTGGAGAAATGTTTCAAGTGTGAGTATAGACTACCAAGCCTATATGGTATTGTTTATATTAGTAGAAATGCTTGCACTTCCTGTTTAAAACAGCTTCTCACAGAAGATTTAAGACTATTAGAGAAACTACGGTTCTGATTTTGAGTTCATACTGGATAAAATGCCATAAAAATAAATGGAACTGGGCTAGGCCTAATGTAAAAAGGCTGGCCTATTATCTCACATGTAGTAATACGCAAATACAGACTTTGGAGAATGTGCCCCGTTGGATATGTTGCTTTAATGTAACGTGACACAGGTCTGACCCCATGACTGGAGGAGGTATGAGGTTTCCCATGGGGAGTGGACTGGCCTGGGACTAGAGAAACTAGAAGGAGAAACATTGTCTTCTCCTGGGGTTACTGGAGATTGGGGCCTTTTAGAAGAGCGAGCTAACTAGCTGGTCACCCCAAAGGGAGAAAATAAGCAGAACCTGCCAGATATCCCAATCTTGAGAACTAGGTAGACAGGCATACCACCACCACCACCACCACCAAGGTCTCAAGATAGCCTGTGGCATGGCTTGGGGACTCTGAGAGCATTCAGAATTAGGAGTCATTTTAAAATTTATCAGTTTTAGAATTCCCTTTCTCGTATCCTTAAGTGTTGTATACAATTTTGCTAGATATTATAGCCTGGTCCTCATCATGCTATGGTAATTGAAAGGAAGGGTCTGTGGCCAGTTTTGAGAACATCTAGTAAAGGGAAGAAATGCCTTTCCTCTATTCCTGAGGCCAAGTTAGCTGATGGCATCCATCCTGGGGTTTCAGGAGGCGAGGGGGACAGTGGTGGAGCTGTGAGGAGCATCTGGAACCACAGGGCTGGCTAGGGCAGAATGAATTTGTGCAACATGTGAGTGACTGAGAGCTGTAAAGACCTACTTGTGGAGAGCAGTCTCATAAAAGATAGAACTTCCTGTCATCAGACGAGATGAAAGTTTATACCACAGTAATTTGGACATTACAAGGTAAACCTTACCTCATCTTTAATCACAGTCTGGTGGGGTCCAGGTAGACTGGCTCTATGTATCTGAAATGCACTATAAAATAGAGTCTTTGTACCTTAGTAACCTGTCTAATATAAGGCTTGAGGAATACAAAAGAAGGCTTAAGTGGGTTCACAACTGAATTGGTAGAAATCATATTGAGTACTTTAGAATCACATTCTGCTTACCCAAATTTTATTAATAAGGTACTGAATCCCATCACGTACCAAGCAATGTGTAGAAACCAAAGCAGGTCCACTGAAGGGTAGCTGATGTAAATTTCTCAACACTCAATGTCAGATTATGATGATATATTCAATTCTTCTGGTTAAATGAAAAATGACTTGAGTGTCCTGGTATCAAATTAGTAGGAAACCTGAGGGCACTTTCCTGGGGCCTTTTTCTCTTCTTCTAGGTTTTCTGAGGACCCTGGAAGAGAGACACCATCCAATTGAGAAATCCATTTGACTTTCACTTCAAGCTCAACCATGGTATCTGAGCATCCACTGCTATTCCTTGATACCCTGTGGTATTGTTGCTGAAAGTTGGCTTCCCGCTGCCCACCTGGCCCTGTCAGTTGCTGCTGCTGCTGGTCCAGGCACTGCACTGGCTGGCGTGGTACTCTGATGAAGGGTGACTTCATGAGATACCATTCTCTCGATGTCATGGGCAACAAAGAATGCCCTTACTGGATCTCCCAGTCTGCAAAATTTAGTGTTTAGTCCTTTCTATGACATACAACCATTCTCCTTCAAGCCCCACCATCAATTCTATGACACCTCTTTCAGATCTGCTCAGGTGTTGGCCCTTCATGGATTGCAAAACTTTCCATTTCAACCATAAAAATACAAAAGTGCTCCTTTTACTCCTCTCCCAGACAACAGGCCCTTTCATGCACTGAGCTAAAGTGACTACTTAGGTGGTCTCTAGGGTCACCAGTCTTCTGGCTGCACTTCTCTATTGACCCTTAGACACCAAAACTCCTTGCTTGGCAACAGGATTTAGGAAGCTGCCGTGACTCCAAATCCCAGAATTCCTGTCTGTTATCTCCTATGAGGCTGCAGCTTTTATGCCTCAGTGACACATCCCCCAAACCCCCCAAACATAAGTATAATCCCTTCTACAGCATTCTTTTACAGAAGATTAAAACAGTCAACCCATGCCTTTGTGATTTTTCCTTTGTAATGGGGAAGACAAATAAGGAAATTAAAATATTGAAGCTTATAATGTAAGACATATGGATACATAAAGGCAGAGGCAGAAGTGCCTGTTTTATTTGGGTTCTAGATGAATGGGTCAAGGGAGAGTCAAAGAACTTGAAATAAATCTTGAAGAAATAGTAGGAGTTTACTTGATGAATACCTTTAAGACATGTTTCAGCCAGGCATGGTGGCACATACCTGTAATCCCAGTACTTGGGAGGCTGAGACAGGAGAATTGCATGTTCTCAGCCAGCCTCAGCAACTTAGTGAGACCCTGTTTCAAAAAATACGATAAAATAAAATAGGGCTGGGGGTGGAACTCGGAGGTAGAATGCCCCCGGGTTCAATACCCAATATAAAAAAAACACATTCAGGTGTGCATTCATTCCTTATTATTTTGACAAATATCTGCTGAGCATTTGTAATGTGAGCCATACTATTGTAGCTGCTGTGGGTAGGGCAAGTAGCAAAACAAATGACTCTCCTGCTGTCTTGGAGGCAGAGAGAAGGAAAAGAGCTATGCAAGAGCAGCATGCTGTCTGTGTCCCTTGTGTGGCTGGTCACATCAGCCCTCCCAGTGGACTGTCTTTCATGGCTAACTATGCCCACAGCAACAGTCATCATCCCAGACATCTCCTACCAAAGGAAAGTGAGTCAGTATTTATTGTTTAATTCTCACAAGCACCCTATGAAGATGGTATATTAACTATTCCCATTTTAGAAATGAGGAAAATGAGAGCACTTATAAAGAGGTTTGCCAAGGGTCAAAGCCCTAATACATAGGGTATGGGGGAGCAGGATGTTATTCTAATCATTTTGATTCCTGAGCATGAACCCTTTTTTTTTTTTTTGCAGTACCGGGGATTGAACCCAGGATGCGTTCTACCTCCACACTACACCCCCAGCCCTATTTTTTTATACTTTTTTTCGAAACCGGGTCTCACGAAGTTGCGGAGGGCCTCACTATGGAGAGAGAGAGAGAGAGAGAGAGAGAGAGAGAGAGAGAGCTGAGGCTGGCCGCGAACCCGGAACCTCTGGTCTCCGCCTCCCAAAGTACTGGGATTACAAGCATGCGCCACCACGCCTGGCCCCTACTGCCTCTTTTAATTATACCTGTCTTTCTTCACACAACAGGATCCTCTGTCTCCAGTGACTCATCCCCATTTTTACTTACATGTCTCCTTCCCTGTCTTAGACTCATTTGCCTTCTTACAGGCAATCCCAGTACTTGGGAGGCTGAGACTGAAAGATTGCAGGTTCATTCAGCTGGATTGGAGGACAATCAGCCAGAGAGGCAGGCAGAAGCTTCTCTCTGCTCTCAGTAATGAGGGAACCTTCCTGTCAAAATACCATACTCAGTAAAGGAATATGACAGTCCCCCACACATCAATGAGAATGACAGCAAAATCTCTGAGCACATACTTAATACCTACTATCTATCATTCCCACCAGACTCTGAGCTCCTTGGAGTCTGCATTTCAATAGTCATCTTTGCATCCCAGGGAAAAACAAAATCCAGGTCCTGTCACAGTGTCAATGACAGAAGGCAGGCATGAAGTAGTGCTTTTTTGGAAAATACAAAAGTACAACTGAAGTGTGTGTGTGTGTGTGTGTGTGTGTGTGTGTGTGTGTGTGTGTTGTTGGGGATTGAACCTAGGGGCATTCTACCTCTGAACTACACCCCCAGCCCTGTTTTATTTTTTATTTGGAAACAGGGTCTCACTAAGCTACTGAGAGCCTAACAAAGTTGCTGACACTGGCTTTGAACCTGCAATCCTCCTGTCTTAGCCTCCCAAGTACTGGTATTTCAGGTGTACATCACCATGTCTGGCCTTGAATTTTTAAATTAGTTTTATTTAGATGTTTTTATGTATTTACCAGAGTTATTGATTATTAGAAGTTTAAGAGAGTTGATAAAGCAATCCCTATCAAAATAACAATGTCAGTCTTCACAGAGCTAGAGAAAGTCCTAAAATTCATATGGAAGAACAAAAAAGCCAGAATAGCCAAAGCAATTCTGAGCAATAAGAACCATGCTAGAGGCATCACAAGACCTCATTTAAAATTATATTATAGAGCTATAGTAACAAAAAAGCATGGTATTGGCATAAAAACAGACACATAGACCAATGAAATAGAATATAAGATACCAAGGCAAATCTTCATAGCCAGTAGAATTTTTTTTTTTTTTTTTTGCGGTACCGGGGATTGAACCCAGGGGCGTTCTACCTCCGCGCTACACCCCCGGCCCTATTTTTTATACATTATTTTGAAACCAGGTCTCACGAAGTTGCAGAGGGCCTAAGTAGAGAGAGAGAGAGAGAGAGAGAGAGAGAGAGAGAGAGACAGGGAGGGAGGGAGGGAGGGAGAAAGAGAGAGAGAGAGAGAGAGAGAGAGAGAGGCGCAAGCTGAGGCTGGCCACGAACCCGATCCTCCAGTCTCCGCCTCCCAAAGTACTGGAATTACAACAGTGCGCCACCACGCCCGGCAGCCAGTAGATTTTTGACAAAGGGACCATTATGCTGGCAAAAAGACAGCCTTTTTAACAAATGGTGTTGAGAAAACTGGATATTAACGTGTAGAAGAATGAAATTATTCCCCTATCTTTCACTCTACAGAAAAGTCAACTCAAGATGGATTAAAGACCCAGAACTTAGACCAGAAACTGTGTAATTACTAGAAGAAAACATAGGACCAACTCTCCAACATATAGGCACTGGTAAAGACTTCCTCAATAAGATACCTAAAGCTCAGGAAATAAAATAGAGAATCAATAAGTGGTATGACATCAAATTGAAAAGCTTCCCTACAGCAAAGAAAACAAATGTCTGAAAAGAGAGCCTAAAAATGGGAGAAAACCTTTGTCAGCTACTCCTTCAACAGAGAACTAATAACTAGAATATATTAAGAACTCAAAAAACTTAACACAAAAAGCCCAATTAAAAGTGGGCAATTAAACTGAATAGACACTTCTCTTAGGAGAACTAAAAATGGGCAACAAATATATGAAAAAATGTCCAACATCATTAGCAATCATGGAAATGCAAATCAAAACTGCACTGAGATTCCATCTAACTCTAGTTAGAATGCCAATCATTAAGAATGCAAACAATAATAAATTCTGGCAAGGATGTGGGGAAATAGGAACTCGTACACTCATATATAATCACTATGGAAATCAGTATGGAGTTTCCTCAAAAGACTAGGAATAGAACCACTCTATGATCCAGCTATACCACTTCTTGGTATCTTTCCAAAAGAAAATTAGAATACTATAGTGATGCATGCATACCCATATTTATGGCAGCATGATTTACAATAGCCAAATTATGGAACCAACCTATGTGTCCGTCAACAGATAAATGGATAAAGAAAACATGGTATATTTTACTTAGCCCTAAAGAACAAAATTATGTCATTTGCAGAAGAATGGATGGAATTAGAGCATGTAATGCTAAGTGAGATCAGCCAGTCTCAGACAGTCAAGGATTGTATGATTTCTCTCATATGTAGATGCCAGAGAGAAACTAGGAAACAAAAGGGACTTAAGGTAAATGAGGAGAGAGACCAATAGAATAGTGGAAGGAGGTTGGGGGAGGGAAGTGAAGGGGGGAAAGTGAGGCTTGAGGAAGGGAACAGTTCGAATAATGTTTAGTCCACAAAGACATCATTACCAGTCTCACTAATATGTACTGAAAGGGAGGGGGGAAGAGTGGGGTGGGATACGGAGGGAAATACACCAAGTGCTGTGTGCATATGGGAATGTGTCACTTTTGAATCTCACTATGATGTATAATTACAGTGCATCAATAAAAGTATATAAAAAGAAGGCAATACATTTGGAAGGGGTTTAGGAAACAAACAGCAACAGAAAAAGGTAAGAATTGTCAATTGCAGTAAGATTAATAATGACAATAACAAAAGTACCAATCATAACTACCATTTCATTGAATTTGATACTGTTTTAAGTGTTTGTGTGTTATTAACATTTTCCCCCAGTCCTCACAACAGACAATTTTATGGATTAAAAAAAAGAGAGACTTGGAGGGCTTAAGAATCTCTGCATGGGGGGGGTATGGGGTTGCAGGGGGTACTGGGGATTGAACCAGGGGCATTCTACTTGTGAACTACACCCCACCCCTATTTTATTTTTTATTTTGAAACAGAGTCTCACTAGGTTGCTGAGAGTCTCACTATGTTGCGGAGATGATTCAAACCTGCAATCCTCCTGTCTCAGTGAGTACTAGGGTTATGGGCATGTGCCACCATGCCTGGCTGTTTCAAGAATTTTTTTTTTTTTGTGGTACTGAGGATTGAACCAAGAGACATTCTACCTGTATTTTTCTAAACATCCTCATATTATGAAGAAATTCATATGAGGAGGGAAAACCCAAGTTAATTAATAAGGATCTACTCACATCGTGTAAAACCATATTGGACTCACCTGGGGAACTTTCTAATCCCACAGAGGCTCTGAAATTTTATAATTTTTCTCTTTTTTTCCTTTTTACTTTGAAATAATCTAAAAGTTACAGAAAAGCTGCAAGAAGAGCCTAAGGAACATTTTCCCTGAACATTTAAGTATTAGTTGTTGGCATGATGCCCTAGTACTCTTAAATACTTTAGCATTTCCTATAAACAAAACATTCCCTTATGTAACAATAACAAACCATCTAACCCAGGAAAATTAACATCAACTCTGTGTTACTTTCTACTCCTCAGATTCCAATAGAGTTTTCTAATTTGTTCCTTCAATGTCCTTTAGAGTAAAAGCAGAGTAGAGAACCTTGCGTTGTATTTATTTTGTGTCTCTTTAATCTCTTTCACTCTGAAAACAGTTCCTCATTCTTTCCTTGATTTTCATGACCTTGACATTTTAAAATTACAGGCCCTCAATTTGGTTGTCCCAAATTTCCTCACACTTAGATTCTGTCTATGCATCTCTGAAAGGAATACCATAGAAGGGATGCATTTTCTTATCGCCTCCTCTCAGATGGCACACAATTTTGATTTTTTCTATCACTTGTTATAGGTACTTTGGCCACTTGACAAAGATGGTGTCTGCCAGGCTTCTCCACTAAAAAGTTACTCCTTATCTCTCTATAATTAATAAGTTTTTAGTGAGGAATAGCCTTATGACTATATAAATATCCTCATCAAACTTTCAACTTATTTATTTATTTCAACCTATTATGTACCCTTGTATTCTTATTTTATCCAATGAGTTATAGTCCATTAATATTATTACTCTTTTTTTTCCTTTCCTTTGGTGGTACTGGGAATTGAATCCAGGGAACTTCTGCCTCTGAATTACAGTACCCAGTCCTTTTTATTTTTATTTTGAAACACAGTCCTGCTAAGTTATTGTCCACTGACCTTGAACCTGCTATCCTCTTGTCTCAGCCTCCCAAGTACTGGAATTACAGGCATGTGCCACCAGGCCCAGCTTATTATTCATTTTGATGATCAATTATCCCAACGATAACCAGTGGAAGCTCCTTCAAGCTACTTCTTGCACTCTTTATTCTTTGAACATTCTGTTTTGGGGCTCAAGATATCCAAGTTCATTTTATTGCACTGCCCATCACTAGAATCAGCCAATTCTTCAAAGAACTTTGGTTTATTTTATTGAAGTATACAGAAAGCAGTATAGTAGACGCTAGGAATGCCCCATACTATTGGGGTGTTACTGTTTCTGACCCTGCAAGTAGACAGAGCTAAGAAAAAATGTATATATACACATATATAAACATACATATATTCACAGATATTTACTTCTATATCTGGTTCTGTATTGAAAACCCTGCAAGCCTTCCATTCCAGTCCAACACCAGAAGATTCATTCTAGTTTTTTCCTATCCCATGTTTGCAACTCTCTGACAAAAAGAGATGTCTTATCAACAAATTTATTATTTACTAGTCTTCTCTCACTTCTTTCCCAGCACCCATGCAAATAGCCTCCTCACCCCTCTGGGGCTCTAACTTCCCATCCAAACAGAAAGTTGCTGCACAGAAATACCCTTCATCTTGCTTGCACTCACCTTATCTCACAGGAGATCCTTCTGGCAACATTAGGCTCCGACACCAACATGGTTCCAGGCCACCACTGCATCATGTCCTGTGTGGATGCCTTGCTCACTCTGCTCAAGCTCTGACACCTGTGCAACATCGTCTTCCCACCCAGATGCCTGCTCACCCAGTTCAGGCTTTGTCACCCTATGCCGAATCTCCTTCCCCACCACCACCATGTAGATGCCTACCTTGCTCAGAGCTGGTTAATGCCTTTGGACTGAATTGTTTGGAATGGAAAATGAAGGGAAGAGAAGGGGAGAGATGAAGAGAAAGATTTCGATTGGGGAATAACTAGAGTGGTGTATCAGACTCTGTGTTTCTTTACATACTCCTCCAGGTGATTCTGATAATAGCGATGTTTGAGGTTTGTTGAATTTAAAACTCGTATACTAGGAAAGGCTGGAGAAGCAAATATTTTAACTGAACACCCTTTCCCCTCCTCCAGTGCTGGGAATCAAACCCAGGGCCTTATGCATGCTAAGCAAGTGTTCTACTGCTGAGCTACACCCCCAGCTCATTAATTAAACACCTTCTAAATGCTGTTCATTATATTAAGTTCTGAGGCAGATATGAAGAAAAATAAGATACTATACCTACCCTGAGTAGTTGACAATTCAAAAGAGAAGAGAGGTTAAAAAAAGGAACTAGAATACAGGCAGTAACTTATAGAAATAAACTATGTTACAAATGCTATGGAAACAAAGGGGACATTACTAATTCTATGTAGGGAGCTGGGGAAAGCTAATGACTGAGCTAGGTATTAAGGGATGAATAGAAGTTTTATCAAGAAAGAAGAGGAAGAAAGGAATATGTAGCAGAAGGAACTTCTTGCTTAAGGTAGACAGAGGTGTGAAAGCTGGGATCTTTATTAAATATTAGACCCTCCCAAGAACATTGTCATTTGGGTTGAGGTATGATTTCGGGTCAGTGGACCAGCATGGTGTTATATATTGGTCCATTAAAACTATCCAGGCAGTCTTGTGAGGGTAATACCAAGTAAATAAGAACATAATACTATGTCAGCCAATTAGTGTGTTAGAAAAATCGATACATACTAATATTGAATGTTTAAATATTCTACCATCCAATGTAGAAAGTTAAAATCCCCTTTCTTTCCATCACTCGGAAATAAGCAGTTATAATTTCTTGTATAATCCTCATGTTTTTTTCTATGTATATACTATCAATTGTGTGTGGATGTATTTACTTTTTCCCCCCAAATTGAACTTATGATGTCACTTTAAACTTGAAATTTTTAACTAGACATTTCTTGGCTAGCTTTCTGTATTAGTACATAGAATTCTATGTCATTCTTTTAAAAATATTTTTTTCATTTGCTTAATTATTCACACACTGTATGCTGTATGAACACATTCTCAAGGTAAGTAAAAAAAAGAGAGACCTATATATAATTTAAGAGTCTGCCTTTACCCCTATCTAATTATATTTCCTTTCCCAGAGGTGACGATTGTTGTCTGTTGGTATATGTCCTCCTCCTTTTTCTCTACACACACACACACACACACACACACACACACACACAGAGTTTTCTTTATTATAAATTAGGTAATGGACAGCATTGGATTTCAGGCCTTATCAGATTTCAAAGCCTAAAAGAACACACAAGAGGGACTGCATCCCATCCATTGTTCCAGGCCCTTTTTCTCAAGTCCCTCCAATCTCACGTGTATTGTGGCCACTGCAAACATATAGTCATTGGGAATTGAGCCACCTTTAAAAAAGAGGTTCATCCATAAGATCCCTCTAAGACATCTGCCTCTCTCCTCTTGTGGCTTTAGCATTCAAAACTAATCTGAGAATAAAAGGATAGAAGAAGAGAGTAAGGGGGAATATATGGGCTTTGTGGGCCATTGGGTGCCTGAAACCTTTAGGATTTAGATATCTATCCTTCTCCCCAGGGATCTGGCCTGCTCTGCCTCTTGTAGCCAAAGGGATAGTGTTTGAGGCATGAAGATCTTGCAAAAAGTGCAACTGAGCAAAATCTAATCATCAGTGATTGGAAGAGAAATGTGCAATAAGAGCCAAGTGGGAGTTAACTCAAAGGCATTTTGAAAGTTGGCCTTAGTGACTTAGAATTGCAGCCTTTTGTCCCAAATTTCCCAACAAATACTCTATAGGATTTTTCTAAGCCCCAGAGTCCTTAACTAATGTTATTTAAGGCAATTTTATGTGTCTATTTGTACAGATTATTTGCTAACTTTTGAGCAAGAAATGATCTCAAAATACCCTTGTGTCTACTGATACTTCAAGGTAAGGGAATGCTCTGGAATGCTTCCCATTTTCCAAATGTAATATTTTCCAAAATAAATGTTGGAATAACTACATGATTGATAGCATGTGAACATTTTAATTCACACAATAATATTCTAGAGTTTATGGAAGCTTGGCCTTTTTCCAAGAGCTTTGGAAGTCCAAAAGCTGGCTGTTTCTTCTCTGTGGGAGAAAGAGCATGTGAATCAGAATTGGTAAATTGGAGAGGAGGTCACAAACTGCACGGAGTTAAGTAAGAAAAGTGAAGTGAAATCTGCAGTGGGAAAAAAGCCAGTTGTATGGAAGGGAAGGACTGGTTACCATTAAAGGCTTCAAAATTAGGGCCTCGGAGGAGAAATGAATGGAGAAGTTAACAACCCCTTGTTTCCCTCTCTCTTCCAGAGGATGTGGCTGGTGTAATGAGATCCAGGTGCAACCCTGGGATATCAGGGATCCCCACCCTGGTCTGTTCAGAAGCCCCTCGTGCCTTCAATGCGTGTAGCTTACATGTCACCCCCTCCAAGTAGCCTGCCCTGATGGCCTGATTGCAGCCATCAAATGACATCACACTGTGGTGGAGGTCGTGTGTTTCCTTGTCCTTTCCTCATGGTCTGGAAGATCCCTGAGACCAGGATCTAACAGGCACACAATTATTAACACAATATTTATATTAATAAATATTATACTGTTGAATATTGAGTGAATGAGCCTTTCTGGTTGGAAACAATCCCTCCCTTCTCTGAGCTCTCTTCACACATCGTGCTTA